>JAQGAH010000307.1:0-49605 GCA_034696885.1 Lepidocyrtus paradoxus | reverse complement strand
ATGTCATTTGGTCGGGTAAAATGGGGTTTTCCATACTGTATCCGGTCGCAAGTTTGTATAGCTGTGGATGGCTAGTTGAGAGATGGATGGGTTTCACACGGGCTGATGCACACTCGCCGAAAGACGAAACCTTTTGAACTCGTCAGTGCAGCGAACTGATGAAAGTAGAGGAGCTAATGGCATTCATCACGTTGAATTTATTGATGATGATGGCGGACAAGGAAAGGAGAGCTGAGGGGGTGCAGAGATGCTAGCTATAATTCATGATGCGCAGTACTGAGTACCAAAATTAGAATTATTTATGTGATTTTGACGCACCTCGCATATTTATACACACGGTGGAGGGTACTTCAAATAGGCTTAAATATCCATCGCTTGTGAAGGAATTTTAACTGATGGAATATGGATCAAGATCTAAGTAAAGTAGAATTATATGCTGTAAGCTAATATTATCGAAGAATAACAGCAGGAGCCTCACGATCTAGGGCCAGCTCATTGTACGTGCGTACCTCATCGTTTTCACCAGACCAATTTAAAGAAAGACATTCAATCGTAATGTAAACTAAATGGGGAAGCTCGTCAGTTTGTTCGAATTTTGTCGAACTCTCGATTACTGCTAAACTTGCATTCAGAAATAAGTACTATCGGTTTGCAATAAATAAACTCTCTCCAATCACAAGCATTGCATCTCTGTAAGTATACTTGGTCTATTTCCACTAATTTCAGTGAAATATTTTGATGAGTCTACACATTCCTGCAGTTGCCATTATTGACATCTGCAGTGTGCCGTATGGTATTTGCTGCAAGTACCTACACCTTATTTCTACCTACTGTAGTTAATGAAATCCAATTCCTTAATGCAGACACAAGAGGATTCGGGAAAAGAAACTCCGACAATTTCTCACAATAATATACCTACAAGAGCGTGATATGACAGAACAAGACTTGTCATTGTCATTTGCAAGTTATTATAATACTTTTGGTACGTTTGAGAACTTTTATTCCTTGCAAAAATGAGTCTGTGGAGGAGTTGTAGGAAAATTCAACTTCTGTTTTACATCAAACTACCAGATTCTTGCGGATGATAGGAGGACCACACGACGGCAGTCTAGAAATGACAGAATGACACATCATTTTAGTCTAATCAACCGATGCGGTGGTAGCGGTTTGTCACTGTCATTCCTAAAAATCATGTCACTAAAACCTAATTTGAAGAATTGAGAGATTGAATGGGACCAATTTCTACTTTTCTATGCAGACGTAGTTATTTCAATTCATCCATGACACTACTTATATGCACGGGTAGAGAAACCACTCCAAAGTCCATTGGCATAACTCTATTCATTAACAAATTACCTTCATATAAAAATATCCATTTTATTCGAACCATTGAACAATTAATGTGAATATATAACAATTCCGTATATACAACTGAGCTTTAAATACCAGCTAATTACAAAAGAAACTCGTACAATTTGTGTTAATACGTCTACATAAAAAATAAGCATCCTCTTGTATCCTGATGATAAGTATCTTTAATCGAAGCTTAGACTAAACTCTAGGTACTCCTGATGAATAATATTTGCTCTCCGCTAAAGTTCCTAGTCCCCCGCTTTCAGACTCTTCAGAGTCTTAACGAAAGAGCTGTACATGGAGCATTGGAAATCCAGACAGTTATTAGTGCTCTTTCCGGCTCTGTGATTTCTGCTCGTTTTACTTTGTCTCCAGACCGTCCTGGAAGCTCGTTTTGTCAGATTGCTCTGAGCAGGGAACAGATCAAGTGCCCTAGTTTCAACAAAAGAGAAAAAATATACAATCCGGGAAAAGCACAGTTGTAAAGAATTATTTCCTCTTTATTACAAGATGAGGGGGCTCGCTGGTGTTGGGAAATGGTTAGTAGATAAGTATCAGTAGTATTTTTTGTCAAAGCCAAATCTCATTAAAATTTGAGTATATACTTTTCTGTACGTGAAAGGTAAAAGTTATATGGGACGTTTTTATAAAAAAAAATATAGCTTAAGCAGCTGCCGGGTCTTTCTTTCCTTTTGAGGCTAAGGGAGTAAAGTAGGCATTTTGGAGTTAGTAGTCATTTCATTTCACATAAAATTAGAGACGAACCTCAGGATCCAATTTTGTGCTTTATAGCCTTTGGCAACACGGAACACTTCGCAAGAGACCCTTTCCACGCATTGCTCACTGCTGAGCACGTCCCTGGCCAGGCGAGCTGAAGAACTTAAATCTCTGGCAAAAGCAGGGAATCGATGGGGGACATCGTGACGACCTATTGCTGCCGTTGCACTCCCCACCACTGCAGCTGAGCCAACAACGGCAAAAAATAGGAGCAGGACGATACCAACGAAAATGATCATTGGCATAAATAAGGGGACAACTGTGAAAAAGACAAGAAGAAAGGATGTTAGCAATAATGCCTCGATATATATGGTTCATTTTTCCCACAAAAGTACTCCACAATCCTCCATAACCGCATCAATTACATGGAGGGCAAGGGAGAGGGAAAATCCTTTAAAAAATTTAAGGATTACTTTCCAGTTGACAGGTAATAAAATGATTTGATGGTCTGGTTTAATAGACCTGGCAATAAAACTGGACACAAAAAGATTCCAGAAATAGCCGAGATAAGAGTCGAGCGTACCACTTTCCGAGAAAGCCGTGGATTTCACGGGAGGGACGGGAAACAATAGGCGCTCTAGAGTTATGTAGCGGTTCAAAACGTGATTGAACAAATGGAGGGGAACGGTAAGCGTTAGATGTTGCTAGAACATTTATTATCACTATATTATAGGTACTGACCTATACCTGTTCTGGACTCGGTTGGATAGCCTCCACCACCCCCAGTCCGAAGATGATTACGATGTCGGGTTGGGAATTGGGATGCTGATGAAGTCCAGTGCCCATTGTTATTGCCTTGTTGTTGACTTTGCTGTTGAGTTTGCGAGTTCTGTGAATAATCTTCACAAGAGCCGAGGGAAACATTGGAGATGAGAATCAAGAAGACCCCTAAAACTGGCACTAAAACTTTGAACTTTTGTAATTTCATCATTTTGACGAAGCTTTTGTATTGATAGAGCTGAGGTTTTTCGTGTAAATAGAAATTTCCGGTAATTTATTGGCCCTTTTGTTTAAGGCACTTACTACGATATCACAGTTATGGCTTGTAATGAACTTGAACGAGATAAAATACCCCTCGACTGCCCTCCCTTCATAATTACACTTTATATCTATTTCATCGTCAGAGCTCCAGAGCTGTTCCTGTGGTTTAGTCCGAGAGGAAACTCATTTCAGTTCAGAGTAAACAGAGCGTTTTTGAAGGGATGGGTATTTATAAAGGATTAAAAATCTGGGTGATGAGGTCAGATTGGAGTCTCAGCTCCGGAATAAGGATTACAGTGTGCTAGAGCTTGGCGTGGTATACCGTTTTTGTAAAATCATAAGTCGGCTACTCACTACTCATATGTGATGATATGATTATTAAAACAAGATGAATGAACTTGATACAAAAAGATGGGATGAATGAGCATGAGCGATTAGCCATAATAACTATGCCTGAGTTTGTGCCTAAGACTAAGAATCATGAGATACTCATGATATGGTAATGTGTTTTTGTTCCTAGCTATAACGTAGATTATATTAACAAAGACTAAATATTTAACTATAGCGTGTTTGTCTACGACCAATAAAAAATGACTACAGTACAAAAGCCCTGATTCGCAAATTAATAAGTAAAAGTGAGTTTTACTAATTAGCGCCAAGCATGATACTCTTATAACGATCCTTCAAGTTTTCTCAAGTCATATAATCCTCGCATCACTTCATATATACCTACATCCGTCTTGGCTTTGCATAACCGCCTAAAACACAGCTCGTAAATGAGATGAATCATTTTTGTATTTCTTCGGGTATGTCACTTTCTTGGCCTGCTTGCCGTTATCTGCAACGGCGAGACTGACGTGCACAATAACAATGGTGAGTAATGTACCCGCACTCTCAATGGCAGTGTCTGAGGATGAGACGTATGAGGCATGTTGCGTGTCATTTTATGACAAATGTAGGCAAATCCTGGCAAGCAAAGCCCGAAATGAGTATCTAAGGGAGGACTAAGATGATAGACATACTTTAAAGTATAATTTAGTGTTTACACCTGTAATAAAAAATGAGATGCGTAGGCAGGTAGATCCGTAGTAGGTAGTCTTAGGGGAAATATAATATTAATCGTATTATCCTCATTTCTCATATTTTTTTAGGTAAAGCGTTTTCACATTTATGCACAGAATGAAAGTAAAGGCTTGAGATAATTAAAGTTTAATTAGGCTGCATTATACTTGAAATTGAAGAAAGGAATTTGAATTTTTGCTAACAATAAATGGAACACCAGATTACTCGTAAGGAGGAACTCTCCTATCAAGGCTTGACTTTAGAATAATGCGTACGTTTTTTTGTTAATATCAAAAGTGAAGTTCAGTTCATTGTCATCATAAGTCATAAATCTTCTGAAATGTTCGCATGCATTGTTAGGACATGAATGGCCAAAAGTACTGGTAAGTCTATTAATTTATTATTCTAAACACAGGATTAGATTAGATTTTACTTTCATACGCATACGCATTGTGAAAATCTTTAAAAATCTTCTGCTGAGATGTCCATTTGATTTAGAATGATTAAAGGTTAACATTCCTATTGGCAATTTATAACCATTTAGCAACCTCACTTTTTATCCCTAATTCACTTTTAAGATTGAGGATTGAGTCCACTCATGTGAAATGGTTGTCAAAGCGTGTGAATGTAAACTTGAAACAAATACCGGGCTAATGACATATATATCCTGTTTGTTTATCGCGGTGCTGTGATGTCCCAAGGGGAGCATTCTTCCTTTTGTCGGAGTGTTTGGGAGTTGAAGAAGATGCTTTTAAAGTTTACTTTAAAAATTAATGAAATTTATGAGAGTTTTCCTTTTCCTTTTTTCTTCATTTTGTACTGACATAAGTAGTAAGAAGTACCATTAACCTTAGAATATGTTCATGGCTTTCGTATAAGGTTTTTATTTGCACGTTAATTATGAATATCTGCAGGAATGGTGTGGTATATGAAGAACGTGGTACTTGAAACGTGCTCATATCTTACAGTATCGAGTAATCTTTTTGCGATGATTTTTGAAGATGATATGATAAAGATTCTCATAAGATGACAAATTTGCATTCGAGGTGACAGTTTGACAGCGCTGCAATGTCGTGTAGACATCGCCATTCCCTTAAACTATTTTCATTTGCATTTTGGCTTCAAGATAACTAAGTTGTAGACATGTGAGTAAAATGGTTTGTTAGATCCATAATTCTACGTTTATTGAAACTGTACATTTGTCGCTGTCGATATTTAGTAATTAAAACCGTAGTAGCGGAGTATTTTAATGAGTTGCATATTTAAGTTTGACCTACTCAGCTTGCTTGGGAGTAGCTTGTAATTAATTATCCAATAAAAATATTACATTGTATGTATGCCTAGGTCAAATATATCCTCCATACGACAAAATATGCCCAACCAAACAGATACTATAAGAAGTTCCGCTTCATATATGTGCTATTACTTGCGTCAATATTAAAAAATATAAATGTATCTTTTAGGTCATCTTACCGTAGTATAAATACCTAGAAAAAATAATATATAAAAATATATAACATCTATTATTATTATGAGTGCAACCGTATGAAATATTAAAAGGCTCGTACTTTTCCAGTTGAGGCGGCCACACTATGTAAATGAGATCATTTTTCCTTTTGTGTCCTTGATAAAAGGTTTATTGAATTACATTGTATGAAATTACATGGTAGAACGTAATAATACAGGGAGCAAACTAAAGGCTTCGGGCACAAAATTTCCTACTGCTGAGCCACACAAAAGTTCCATATTTAGGTTCCTTCCGTACAGTATGAAAATACGACGCTGATGATAACTAAAGACTAGGCCCATTGACATTGATAAATACAACAGAGTCGCAAAAAGACGACAATGAAGTGATGATGCCAAATAACCCTTTTAGCCATGTCTATATGTGTAGTAAAACAGTTAGCATATTTGAGGGTCACATTGGCATCTCAACCCATGTAGCAATTTTTTCTTAATGATATGCAAGCTAAAAGTTTTAGGTTAAACCCGAAGCTATTATTACGTTCCCATTTTTAGCATACCGGGTAATATTTCATATTCGCAAATTCGGCAAGTTGTCAACACATTGAAAAGGCTGATGTTAAAATTTAAAAGGATTTCAAATTATTAATTGATGCAAACTAAATACCACGTAGAATAAAATCACAGTTATAAGAATGAAGACAACTCTCAAGACGTACATTTTTATTTTTTCAATAACAGATTGCCTCAAATCTAGTTAATGGTCAAGTGTGAAGTGTAATTCGATTATAAACACTCGCTTAGAGTTTGCTCTTTGGTACGTAGTGAAATGATTCATTATCATTGTGACTCTGCACAGCCTCCCTTGCTAGCTCCGCAGCCTGTAACGCACATCCCCAGAAGAGTGTCAGACCCGATCCTCCATGTCCGTAATTATGAATGATCTAGAACAAAAAAGGAAAAGGAATTATTGAAATTGCTCTGCACAAATAAGCCAGTCAGAGATTTTACTTCTCGTAAATTTTCGTCGCAGTGGCCTATATCTAGGTCATGGTTGCTCGGTGTTAACTTTTTTATACATCCGCACACGCCCTAATATTTCGTATAGGTATTCAGATCCAATAGGATGAATGAGAAGCATGTATAAAACGAGGAAGAGTCATAGTTGAATCAATCAAAAATTGCACTTAAAACAAAAGTTGGCACATGCCACTCTTCCTTTTGTCTGAGTGCTTATATCATTATCTGATTGTTGGAACTCGACTCAAAGCGCTAATCAATCATTTTTTCCCGTATTTTGCAGCATAAAATCAACCACATCAACCCTTTTTCATTATTCTGAAAAGAGAAAGTGATACCGCCTCCATTTACAAGCCCACAGACAATCTAATAAGCGGGTTTCATGTCCCTTTGAAGTATTCACATTTCAAGTAAGTCCTTTAGGATAAAAAGGGAAAAGTGAAAAAAACCTGTCCTTCAGCAATTCTGTATGACCGACAGAGGACTTAAATTGTGTACTTTTCCAAATTATACGGATTTCATTTTCTAATCATCACAAATATGTTAAACAGTTCTAACAGGGTTTACGTTTCCGCAGTTCATCTTCAGTAGCATTGCTCATCTTTCCTAACTGTCCTGAAGCAATCGTACTCTATTTCTAAAGCATTAATTAAAGCTGAGCATTTTGACATAAAGCCCACTTCATTTAATCATTTAACAGAGGGGAAATTTTTCATCTTCTAAAAAACGTTCAAAGAAACGAACAAATCGTCACAAACATTTAGAATGTGGAGATGAGACAAAACTAATGAAAAACGTCAAGTCCCAAGATGTCCTCTAAAGTAACAGGCAAGGTAAGCAAAGTCTCCGAAAAGACAATGCAATATGTGCCAACCCAGAGACATGTCGTGGGCATGAGGAATAACCCAATTGTCAAGGAGTTGCCGACGGGTAAGTTCAATTTGCTGCATTGGGGGATGCAAACACTACGTAAAAAATTGGTTGTTGAGTTGAGCTCACAATTACTGAAGTAAAACTACGCCTTCTGAATTCACAAACCGAGCTTGATGAATCCGCCGAGGCTATATGCTCCTGCTACACTGTCAGCGGTAATAAAGAGGACTCATTTTTTCAAAGAGGATTGTAAAGAATAATTATCATGGTGAACAAATGCGCCCAATTACTGTCATTACTAACACTGAAATTATTGCTTGATATTTCCTTGACTTTGGCTCTAATTCTAACCCCAAACTAGGTAAGCAGCTTTCACACATGCCTTTCATGAACTTTGTCCATTTCTTCCGCTTTGTGGTGGATAGCACTTTCCTGGAAAAGGGGTATTTTCTCATTATTTTTGAAAGCAACAAAGCCAACGAGAAAAAAAAGTAAAGTATATTCTTACTCTCCTAACATACATACATGAACAGATATGCATATCAAATAAACAAGGTCAAACTGATAAAAAAAATCGGTCGATGTTTGTAGAATGCATGCGAACAAACTAAAAGTACAGGATACACACATGGAAGCCTTTTCAGTTCTATTCATATCTGGCAACGCAAAGGGAAAACATGTGTCATGAAAAAGGGAAAGTCTCTGGATCAGAGGCTGTTCCTCAGGTAAAGGAAGACAGAGTTGGGAAGTAAATTTTGATATGATTTTTTATATAGGTATCCCCCCATATATAATTTACCCCTACCCGTATCCAACCACCAAAAACATCCAGATAAAGCTGTTTACTGTGGAACTTACTGTGAATGGAATCCTTGCCTGAGAAGGACCCCCAATCTTCTCCACTTCTAATCGAACTGAAGGCCTTCCCGGACGAAGTCCCACCCATTCCCGGGAAAGGGGAGCATGCTGAAAAAAGAGAGCACACACAACTTTCACTATCATCGTCACTTCCGCTGCTCGTCGTAAATTCAAAAATCGCAAACAATAAAAAGGAGAAAAAATAGGAAAAGGGAAAACGTTTTCCGCTGGCAATCCCCCTTTTTTTTTAAACAAGGATAAAGTTTTTCCTCAAAACAGTTTATCGTGCTGTGAAGGAAAATGGGAAGGAGTGATTTTGCAGGGGAAAAGTAAGGGGAAAAAATATTGCTCGCTCTGTATAGACAACCAGATGTCACAGATTTTATGGAGGTTTCATTATACAATGGAGGAATATTTGAGAGGATCCTATTATTTGTATGTATGAAGGACACAGCTTTCATGAAAAGTGTGTTTTAGAGTTTTCCCCAAAACAAAAAGTCTCATATGTGCATTTTGGTTTGGTGCATCCATTCTGCTAGTCTAATTTAGAGGGGGTTGGCGAAAATAAAAGTAATATTTTGGGAAAAAGTCCCATTGCATTGTCTGTCCTAGTTTATATGTACAGTTAAAACACAATACCTTTAAGCTAGGAATGATAGAAACGCAGCCTTCTTTAATAAATTTCGTATCTTCTGGATTTGTTTGTGTAACCCAGGAAGGTTGATGAGTTCCGCCGAGCACAAGACTGTCTTGACTGCAAGTAATATAAATTTATGAGAGCTTGGAATCAAAAGAAGAAAAACGTATACTCTAGCGAAGGGAGAAAAAGCTGTGAGATCTACAAATTACGGGACAACAAATTGAGTCACCCACTGCTGCGCCTTTTCGGTACAATCTGCAGTGAGCCCAGATAGATCCAAAATGGGAAACGCAATAAAGCTGGGGAAGATCTCAGCAAAACACATTTGCATCATGCCCTGGGAGGAAAAACTGTTAAAAAGATTTAATATCTTACTTTGGGATGATGTAATTTCCATCGTCGTCAACATCCAATATGGACCATTTAATGGATGGTGCTATGACCTGGAAGAAAAGAAAGGATTGTAAAAGTGACAATCTTTATAAAAGGGAAAGCTCTAAAACTTTTGTAGCGGAAAATGAGTATATGCCAATCCATAAAAGACATTGTGTGCATGCAAACTACCCAAAAAAATATATTGGACAATGAGCAACTTCTTATTACGTTTTTTATTTTAATAAAAGCAATGAACAATTTGATAATTTGAGAGCGAAACGGGCTCATCTCTCATCCTGCTTATGTTAAAAATATCTACATAATGAACTGAAATAAAAGCAATAATAAAGATTGGTTTTTCAAATATGAACTTTCCCAGAAGTGGGAGTGGTAGTTAAAAGTTCGTTACAAAAGCTCCACTTTTCAGAGAGATATACCATTTTGGTATCTTTCAATAGCTACATACATTAAGTTACAAATTATATGCATTTTTTTGAGATCCCCTTTCAAAGTTTCATTTCATTAGTCGTCTTCATCATCATAGTCATCATCTTCATCCTCATCATCATCCTTTCCTTTCCTGTGCCAAAACATAAAGGCAAAAATGGCCAAGTATCCACTGCACACAGCGACAAGTATCAGAATGTCATTAAAGGACACTGGCTCATCCGGAATTTCGCAGTAGACAGGCTTGGAAAATTTGGCCAGTTCTGGAGAGCTCTCCATAAACGCTTGATACTGAAATTTCGCAAATCTTATGGTAAAGTCGAGGGATTTCAGTTCGTGTAGTTCGCATACATAAGAGTTCTGTAGAGGGGTGGTGTAATAATCCAAACTTAGATCTTCTACGATGATATCTTCATCCGGGGTTTCAGAATCGGGGAGACTGGCCGCGGGATATGTGATTTTAATTTGGGATATTGCAAAGGAATTTGGCGATGGTAGTAGTGGCGCTTTGGCTGAGGATTTGTTGTGTTTTCGGTAATAATCGACGAAATTGATCCGTATGATGGCATCAAGCACCGTTGCATTTTCTAAGAGGACTGGCCACCGAAGACTGATAAATTGGCTTCTATCACTGCACTCTCCAGTGGCATTGGTTACTTCCGCAGGGACGTCGACTCTAGCTATGTACTCTTTGCCGTCACTTTGCTGGTAGTTGATGTCAAATTGGAGAGCGGCTTGAAAGAGAATACAAGTGGATCGTTGTCCCGTTGCGTTACTCGTTACTTTCCAGAATCCTACGTCGGTCATCCAAGAGGAAGAGTCGTCGGCAGTTTGATTGACAGAGCTTGGACCAATCCCGATGCTCGTGCTGACATGGTCGTTTCCTGACATGGTGCTCGATTCCGGTTTTCCCTTTCCCCTTTCTGAATATATTCCATCGACGAATAATGGCAATAAATACAAATAGCCATGGAGGAGCCAAAAACTGTTTATTTTCATTTTTAAAGAATTGGCGAGTTAGAGAGAGGCTCAAAGCATACAAGCTCTTAAAGGCTGTGATACTGGGTCTTTGTTGTGAATGGAAATAGTTTGCATGGGAAAGCTCCTTGTAAGCTGCGTAGTACAATGAATGACTCATGATGACAAATCGGATATCTTATCTACATTGCCTGCCTACATGTCACACTAATAGGATATATTCTACCGACAGTAGAAATGCCCAACCAAATGCGGATTGCCGCTTGTTTAACATGTGTCATTTCATCACAAGTGTTTCCATTACCGCAATTTAACGGTTCGCCAATAGTAAACAAGAGGCTATTAAATTACAATAGTGATAAACTGCTCAAGCGTTTAGTACCTATGCCATTTTGAGTTCTCTTCACACTTACCCGCATCACTTGTCCTCGCTTTGGTTGTACCGTGGGATCCGGAACAACGCGATTTGCCTCAACACCCGTACAATTAACAACGATGTCATATTCCCCCTGTAGGTCCTTTATATTAGCCACCCGTTTTCTCACGAGCTTTCCACCAGCACTCTGGAAAAGCTGGAGGAAGTGCGGAAGAATTTTTGCACCTTCGCATGTAAACGTTACAAATGAGTGACCGGATCTGGAAAATAAAGAAAATAAATTTAATTATCGTAATTAATCAGAAATTAATTAAACAGTGTTCATTTTCGCTTTCGTTGATGATATCATGCAATTGGCTTTACAATATTTGTAAAATACGATTGATAAAGATTTAAGTGAATATCCTATTCGATTGTCGGCACAATAAAAAATCAAATAGGAAAATCCAATTTTGAGAACCATCTATATAAAATACAATGCTGGGAGTGGTGAGCCCAGGCTTATCCTAAAACACTTTTTTGTCTCTTTTTATTTTACTTTGGAAATCAGTTCATGCCTGCAAGTAAATTCCTCCGGATTTAGGCATCAGTTCCCGTACCTTTTACAAATAGTGTAAGGATCCATCATTGCAAAAAAGAAATAAAATGACTGGACTGTTTTTAGCCCACCGAAATATGTACCATGTATCAGCTTACAAACTGCTAGGAGGACTTTTGGGAGTAAAGCCAATTCCGTACACTACTTTGGTTGTAGTATCTACTTTATGTCTCAATTTTGGAGAAGAGATGCTTTACTTAAACTAGCCTAAAACGGAAATGGACGCGAGTAGCACCCGCAGCCTTGAAGATGTCAACTTTTCCCTTAATACAACATCCTTCTACACACTACATGTGAAAAGGCCCAAGTGCTCCTTTTCATTTGGCTTGTCTAATCCTTTTTTACAGTATACATATTAACTAAATGCATAAATAATTGCAAGACAAACATCCTGCTCTAGTATATTCCCCATCACTCCTTTCCCTAGGAAGATGAAGATACCAACGAAGGGCATATCTATATAGACCATTCCAAAGAAAATACAACAAACGCAGCTTGTTCCGTCGACTTGGTTCTTAAATTAAAAACTAATTACATACGAGCTTACATGTGAGATGGAATGATGGAAACCATTCCTCAATCCGTGTTCATCTCACTTTGGGAAAAGTGAAGGGAGTATCTCTAATTCTCTAATGACATAATACCCTTACTGACAACTGAAAATACAAATATTTACGTTTACGTACTTTAGAGATGGCTTATACGAATGAAAAACGGCCACTTCCTTGGGCTCCATTTTTCGAAATCCATAGACAACATCCTTCCAGAAAAGATCCGTCTCATCATCTTTAGAGACCCGAACAACATGGAGCATAGATATCCCATTCTTGCCCCCATCTTCAGATCGCCATTGCTCCTTTAGAAAGTCATGAGTAGCCTTCGACCACCTGCTTCACCATTTAGCAGGGATTGGGAAATACGAAAAATAGAAATCGCCAATTTTGACAGTTTTGATATTTTCATATAATTTATTACCATCATTTATAAAGATTTAGCTACATGTGTATAGATGATGATGCATCTGCTTACTAAATGTCAGTTTCTGGTGTATCACCAAGAAGATACGGTGACCAAACACCGGCAGCTCCATCCCCTGTGGTATGAGGAGATAACTTTTCGGCAATGAGCGTTATCTCTACATCAGGTTGGGAACAGCTTTTTTGAATGCAGATCGCAGAGCTGAGCCCAATTATTCCTGCTCCAACAACTCCTATCTTCACCATTTTATTTCCGCACAAATTCCCCTTGCTGAAAATTCTTTTTGAGTGGAGAGCCTCCAAATATCCAGTCCTCCTAGTCTGCGATAACTCGTTAGTGTGAGTGGAATGACAATAATTTCCCTTTGAATATGGATGTGCAGCAAAGGGACGAAAATTTAGAATTCAGGATGAGTTCAATATAAAATTGTATGTGTTATGCACTATCATGTAGCGAGTGGAAATTGTCTAAATTCAAAGGACTAATCTGTTCTGTTCCTTTGAGCTCGTTAAAAAATTCTGCAATGCATTACATAACACATTGCATATACCTACATGGCAGCCGAAGGAATAAAAAGTAATTTTAACTACATAACACATAAAGTGTGAGTGTAACATTACATGGGAGATATTTGGAATGGAGTATTTGAAGCTATATTAAAGCATACAAACTAAGCACGCTTTGATGAATTTAGTCGATCCTGATTAAACTACACGCTTAACCTTCGTTAACTGTAGTGTACTGGTTTCTCCATAATTTTAACTGGATTACATCATTTGCTTGAGTGCAGTAGATTAAAAGGCGATTGATAACCAAGTAGGTATATTCTCATCCTCCATAAAATGGGCTGCAAACCTAATGGTTTTGCTTCTTTTCATCCTGCAAGTTCATGTTCAATGAGTATGTAAATTATCATCACTCCTTATCTAATATGGTACAATATTGACATGTGAGCTCATTTATCCAGTTTAAACCTTACAACAACACTTTTTTCAAAATTGCTAGTCAACCTAAATACATTCAATGCAAAAGCGTGTGTCCTCTCATGTTACGTTTTTAAGCTGCAAGCGCGAGTATTAAAGCTCAAAAGTGAAATAAAGAGATATTTATAATAGTAACATTTCATATGCAGAATATTTTATCTGTGTGGTTTTACTATGAGAAAAGTAACATTTGTATTCTGGTCAAGCCAAAGATAGACAAAGGACATCTATCCAGTTTAATGGAAAACATTTTGAGAAGAGAAAGTAAAGAAAGTAATGTTCCACATCCTAATACGAGATGCCGATCCTGACTATATTGTAACGGATACTCTAGTATGACTTTTCATGGAGTAGAATTACATGCTCCTTTCTACGTGAATAACTAAAAGTATCCCAATCGTTACTGCACAATTAAAAAGTAAAAGGGTAAAGCACGGGATATGTCCCTAATAATACATACTGCGAAAAAACAATGCGGTGAATCCCTGCATAGAGAAAACATAAAAACCCAACATGCTCCAAGCATCATAATATTATTTTAAAGACCTGCAATTAACTAGATTAAAATTGCATGTAAGTAGCTGCACATTTTTTGTACAGTGCTACATAGTTGCAAATATGCCTGCTCTGCTAACTCATCTATAGCAGACGACTCGTAAAATTCATTTTAATTTTGAAGGTTACAGCACCCCAGGTTTTTACCCGTGGAATTTCAACTGGCTCAAATTGCAGTTTTCTGCAGTTACTCTCCCATGAGTCATGCACATCCTCTTCTAATTCCTATTTTTTTTACTTCCAACTCAATTTGATTTTAAATGTGTGAGCTGTTCGGACTGCATCAACTGCGCACACAGTCCCGTTCCGATTTCTACTGACACAGATGCTCCAGTTATTTGCACCAACCTAATGCATCCATTGCAGTTATTCCACTCTCTCACACTCTTATTGCCTCTTCTCCCCAAGGTGGTTTTGCTGACGTTCATGCAGTTCGTTTCTCGTGAGTCCAAAATTGAATTCCACTATACTTGCATGATCTAGCTGTATATTTTGGTAGTTTCCAGGAATTGCAGCGAGGAGAAAAGAATAACGAGAGTCTGTGATATTGATCCGGTGGAAATTTTGTGTAGGGGTGAAATCATGAGAATTTAGGTCACATATTTACACTCAACCATATCCATTTAAGTATCAAATAAACTTAATTTGTTTTTGCAAAGAGCTCTACCCAATACAAGGTCAACACTTAGGAAGCCCATCCTTTTCTATATTTCCAATTTTCTTCAATTTGCTGTAAATATGTAGCTATTTATATCGTTGTGTATCAGAAAATATGTGATTTATTAGCTTGGAAGGCAGCCTTACTTATTAATACTCGTACGTAAACTCATCTCATTTGTCTCATTATTATACAGCGGAAAAAGCTTTATGTGTACACAATAACCCTAACCATTGGGAAAAATTGTTGAAATTACGTTTGCGGTATACTTAAGGTGTATTTATTACAAAGAAAGTTGCAAACACGATAGAAATACAATCAATACAATATGAATATACAATATTCTCGTGTTTCAAGCTACTTAATGGAGGAAATGGCCAAGTAAATAATGTGGCCAACATTTAGCCAAATGTATCCGACCGGAAACTCAGGAACGGCTAAAGCAATCATGCTTTCTCTTAGGCTACAGATAAATCAGTCGAGCTTGCACGAAGGGACTGAATTTATTTCCTCTTTATGATGCTTTACAGTTAGTCTAGAGACCCTTTTGTTCTTATCATCCCAAGTGGATTTCATAACATAACAGTTGAATGGTGGATGAAAAGTAGATAAATGAAACTGCAACCAAATTTCGGACCCAATTCTAGCACTTTAGGATAGCCTTGAGTGAAGTGAAATAAATACAAAGAGTAAATAAGGTTTTCTAAATGCTTCCTCGGATTTTTTAAAAATATTCCCCTAAAATTAATCCACCTTTTTTGTACATCTCCTTGGACTAATCTTAATGCTGACGGATATTGTTATTCTTGATTTAAATAGAAAGTTCGCAGCAATCGAAATTACTTCCACCAGGTAGTGGAACTGGAGCTGTGGGACGCGTTAAGAATTCCAATTCACCGGTTCTGTGGTCTACTCAAATGTTACGGATGGCTGGATCCATGAATACAGAAGGCTACAGAATACTTTTTTTGATTTCCCTCACGTTTCTCATCATCTTCCATAAATAGGTAGTTTCTTGGGCTGAATGTTGGCCTAATCATACTTTCTTTTTATGTGCGTACCTATATCCTTGCTTTCTGGGTATATGGGTCGTCGTCATAAGCAGAAAGATAAAGTAAAAGCAGGCGATAAGTAAATATAATACGATGACTGGGTTATTGCGTTATGCTTGCCTTTTTCCGTCACTCTGCTTATTCCACAGCTTAGGCACGATAACGGAGGAAAGCTCAGCTCTCAGACTTTTCTCTTTGTATTTCCTCGCGTTAGCTAAGGCAATTTATGCCTGTACTGACGGGAGAAAGTGTTGGATACTGGTCTGAGCCTCCTTTCTCCACATTCTGGTTTTACCAATCGGCAAACTCGGACTGCTAAAAGTCAACCGCCACACAAACGCAGAGACTATAGAGGAACCTATCTGTTTCTTCTTCGATCCGAAACTAATACCTAATTAAAAAGTGAATATACCCGAATTGTCTGTTTTCCTCCATACCGAGGATTACTCATCTTTTGGGAGGCAGTGTGAAATCAGTGCTTTAGCGTACTTGATCTTTTTTCTTGTTTTTTTTCTTAAAGGAAGGCTGTTCTTATTTTGAAGTCAAAATAGGTAATAATAATAAAAAGATGGGATTTTACAAAACTGGATCTTCGGTAAGAAGCATATTTTAGTCAAATTAGCTATTTTACTAGAGCTTGAGGAGGAGAAAGTAACATTATGAAATGATAATAAAACTGTTTGTTTTTCGTAACTGATTTTTTAGGGTACAGTTTTTGGCCCGACCGACTACGACGCTGAGGCAGCGAGTAAAAAGCTGTTCGAAGGAATGAAAGGCCTAGGAACTGAAGAAAATGTCATCGTTGAGATCATCGCGGGTCACACAAACGAGCAGCGGCAGGAGATATACGAGAAATATAAGACTATGTTTGGGAAGGTTAGTTGGTCCAGATTTAGTTTTGGAAGTATTACCCTTTTATAATTACTACTTATTTAAGGACTTTCATCTGCTATTTTGCTCCATTGATTTTAGAACTCCTGTCCCAATTCTTTCACCTTATTTTTCATAAAATTTTTTATACGAATTCCATAAGAATGCCACTCATTTTTTCGTGAGAATGAATACTTCCTGATTACTGTTATTACGCAAGCATTTGGCACTGGGCACCTAACATATATTTAGATCGTTGTACCTTGTGCCCAAATAGGGACTTGGTTTGTCCTATTTAGAGACATTTGGCAAATCATAAAATTCATATAAAAATGCGAAACATTCATAACAAATACTTCCTTTGTTACTCTCATATTTATCTTACTGTGTCATCGTCATATAGGGCATATTCTTTGGTGAATCACACATTTTGGTGCAAGAGCAACAAAATAAACCGCTGGATACTAAATAGCTGATTGTAAGCTGTAATAAAATTAACTACCTTCTAAGACGGAGGGCATTCAACACATATTCGGCATGCCTAAACTACTGAATATTTTATTTTCCCATGATATGATGATGTCTTTACAATAATCGATACGTCCAAACAAACATCACGTAAAACTCTGAGGTTATATAGGCATTTGTTTAACATCTTTAATGTCTATAGTATAACTATATTAACGCTTACAGTATATCTATAAGCGATAAATCATTTTGTTTATTTTCTCCCAATAGTAGGTTTAGAGTAGAGAGAAAAATATTCCGAGCTCACATTATAAACCATCCTGATTCTCAATCTGTGCACTACCAATCCTTCACGTTCCGCTCCGTTTTTTATGCATTCAATTTCACACGCAATAATAGGGAGGCATAAATTAATGTTTCCAGCGTTTTTTAATTGTAGGACCTATCCCACTCCATACATATATTTGCCACTTTATTTATTTACCTAGCATGTACTCAAGTCGGACTGAAACAAGTCTTATGAGTGGAATGGAGTGGCAAATATCTGGAGTGAAACTATTAATTGGAATGCGAATAAGCCATATTTTTTCTCTAGCTTAAAGTCGGAGTAGAGATGCGCTGCATCTAGCAAAACGTTTTGGGGGTCACATTAAAAAACTTAAATCTAAGCTTAATTGA
This sequence comes from Lepidocyrtus paradoxus, assembly GCA_034696885.1. Lineage (NCBI taxonomy): Eukaryota > Metazoa > Arthropoda > Collembola > Entomobryomorpha > Entomobryidae > Lepidocyrtus > Lepidocyrtus paradoxus. The sequence continues at coordinate 31,558 of JAQGAH010000307.1, read as the reverse complement.
AGAACGTTAATTAACTTAAACGGTTTATAATCCGAGAGGCTTCGGTTTTGAGACCTAGGTCGACTCAATCCTTCCTAAAGTAACTTTCACTGCTTTGGAGACTCCCAGCTCCCTTAGCTTCAACATTGGAATTTCATTCCCACATACTGATGGGAGTTTAATATGGAATCATAAAAATATCGAAAGACGGGAGAAATTTATTTGACAGGGCTGGTATGTTAGACATAGTTTATTATCATTCAGCAAGAACACACACCTAGAGCTCACTGCAATCATTCGATGATGAAACTAATTTATCGATCGTAAGTACTCGTAAAGTCTTTAGGATGACCTTTTCATAAAAAAACTTTTCCAGACTAGAAGGAATGCACCTACGTGCATAAGCTTTCATAAATCACTTGTTAATTAATGAAGGAAGGCAATAAAGGATGAGTTCCTATATTCTTTATGAATTATGAGAGTTATGTTTTCTTGTCATCATCATTCTAGCTGGTCTGGTTGGCTAATGATGAACGAACAACTTCATGAAATCCAGCTCCAGCCCATTCATAAAATAATTTTATGGAGATGGCATACTATGGCATATGAAGGAATATGATGGGAGTTATACCCTATTCAGTAGAATATAATATCCAACTTTCACTTATGATGGCATTTTCAACCTGACGTGAGGAAACTCCACTTTAGCAAGACTTTAGCATGAATACCTAAATGGCAAACTGAAGGAAAGTTCATATTTCACAGCAATATTTACTGGAAATATTACGTCCTGATGATAGCAGAGTTCCATTGAACGCACTAACAATACCAATACTAAACTAGGTATCCATCTTTCTTTTGCTTCAAGTCATTGCGGTATTCTGAAGGTATACGTGGAAGACGAATTTCTTTGAGAATGCTGCATGATGTTTGGCATTAAAATAACTTCTTGAGACGGCTGTGGAGTTTTAGAAAGTACCACGGACTACGATAGACCCACTTTCTGAGAGAATTTCTCTGTCGAAACCAATGCATTAAAGTTCGGAAGGATCTGGTGAAGGTCATTCTGGAGTAGGCAAACAATTTGGTGCATGCCAGTCTCTTTCAATTTAAGCTATATTGTTCCCATTCAAGTTATGTTTTCTGAAAATATTGTAGAAGTATCATTGTTAAAAGTAAGGCCATTTATTATTCATGATTGATGTTAATGATGTCCTGTCTGCACACTTTTTATCTGTTTCATGAATACTTTGTTTAACAGGACCTAGTGGAGGATCTGGAGAGCGAATTAGGAGGTTCATTCGCAAAAATTGTGCTCGCTCTGATGAAAGACCCGGAGGAATACATCATTGAATGCATAAACCAATCCATTTCGGTAAGTTTGAATTCCCCGAATATTATCCAACAGTGGATACATTCCAAGTTTAATGCATTTTGCTATATATCAAAATTGCACTTGAAAAAAATTGTCATGTCGTGCGGTACAGCTAAAAAATTAAAATACTTTTGTAATTCTAATTGAAAATAGAATCATGTAGGTGTCCATTACTCCCAGCACGCAACTTTATTCCCAAACAGTACGATACTGTTGAAAATCATGAAACTTTCTCGGACAGACTTGTGGTTTTGTTTCATGTCAATATTTTGCATGTCACATAGGTATAGTCACACTGCGGAAACTTCAGTCATTTTATGTGCCTCCTAGACTAGATTTAATATAGAGCAACAATAAAGCAGAAGCAAATATCTATAATACGTATGGTTTTAAATCACCTATCAGCATGAGAATGTTCACAGTAATGGACATTAACAATAGCTTTCAATTACAGGACTGTAATATATTAGACTTCTAATATATTATGGTATAACGGCTAAATACCCCTTCTGTTTCGGATTTACATGGGAAGGGCTATAGAAATGACCACACCCGACACCAAAACTCACATGATATTGCGTGATAGCAGTAACAGTAGCTTGTAATTAAGAGGTCACAACTTTCAATTAAGTGAAGATATATTTCCGTTTATGGATGTTGGAACAAGGAGAACGAAATATACTTATAATTATATGGAGCCTAGAATTATATAGTTTTTTAGACACGTTTTTTATATTGAAAAGTTTCCAAACACGCTCAAGTCTAATTTAAAAGCATCATTTGAACGTTCTTTCAATGTAATTTGCATTCATAATGAAAACGCTTCGTTTCCCTTTCTTTCAGGGCCTTGGAACAGATGAATACGCTCTAATCGGCTTACTCTGCACGAGGACAAATGCAGAGCTTGCCGCAATGAAGAAAGCTTATAAAGAAAGTACGGTAACAATGGGAGAAGAACAGAAAGCGAATTCTTTTACTTACCTTTCGCATTTCATAAACTAAAATGACTGTTTTCTATTGCACAGAATACGAAAAGGAAATGGAGGAAGACGTGGCAGAGGATTTGAGTGGAGACTTTCGTTCCTTAATTGTTGGCATTATTAATGGTGGGAGAGATGAGAGCGACGCTGTTGACTTGGATAAAGTTCAAGAAGATGTTAAGGTAGAAAACACTCTGGATTTATTGGACAGGGAAAACCTAGAGTAGCGGGTGTACTCCTCATGAATATTTTAGTAGAATTCAATTTGCTAAAAAAGTTGATATGGGGAAGACGTGCAGAGTCCAAACCGAAAGTGTAGTAAAAATGTACCCGGGTGTAAGAATGGGGACTTTCTTGAGACATTTTTTTTCTACCTACATGAGTTTCCTTTTCTACGCATGAATTTTTAGCGTGTACTTATCTTAGCAATATCTCCATATTACTTTGAGTGAGCTCACGTATCTGTCTGTCTACTCATATCAAATTTATTTCGGTAGTGAATGATGAATGTTGTGAGTAGCAAATAATGCGAAATAATTTATCGTCTGGAAATATATGTACGTTTTTATCTACATAGGAGCTACATGAGGCTAGTGAAGGAGCAGGGACGAGAGAGGAAGTTTTCCAATCAATTTTTAATCAGCGGAGTTACGAACACATGCGTCAAGTGTTTGATTCATACAAGGAGCTGTCTGAGGGGAAAGAAATTGAAGAATTGATTGACTCTGAATTCTCGGGGAATTTGAAGGAAGCATATTTTGCATTAGGTAAAGCGGTATCCTTATGTTTTTCTGTAAAGAAAATTGAAAATAAGTATTTTTGTTTGTGAATATTTTTTCAGCGAAAATTTTCAAAAACGTGACGGAATTTTATGCCGAGAGGCTAAGAGCAGCTATCAAAGGAGCTGGAACCGACGATGATACTCTGATTCAAATAATCGTACTAAGATCTGAGGTACATGCATAGCCTTTCCCCAAAGATTGCTTAGTCCATGCCTAAATAATTCTTGCTCTAATTATGTTATTTTTTAACAGATCGACCTCAAAGATATCATTGACAATTACGAAAGTCAATATGAAACCTCTCTGGCTGAGGACGTTGCAGGAGATACCAGTGGAGATTACAAGCTAATTTTAGAGAAACTGTTGAACCCTCCAGCCAGTGAAAACGGGGAGGAGGAAGCCGTAGAGGAAGAAATTGCTGCCAAAACCGTTGAAGCAGATGAAGCTGTTCCTCCAGCAGAGGATGGTGAAGGTGGAGAGGAAGAAGGCAGCGCTCCCCCAGAAGGCGAAGCGGAGGAGCCACCCCAAGAAAACGGAGAAGAGGCTAAAGAAGATGGCGAGGAGCCGAAAGAAAATGACGAAGAAGCTAAAGCAGATGCCGAAGAGACTAAAGAGGACAACATAGAAGATGAGATCGTCCCGACTGAAGCGCCCGAAGATGAAGCTGCGCCTGCTGAAAATCCCGAGGAAAATGGAGAAGAAACTACTGAAGACGCTGGAAACAATGAGGAGGAGAAAGCCGATGAAGGCAAAGAAGAGGACGAGGCGGAAGCCAAGGCAGATGAAACTGCAGAGACAGCAGAAGAGGCTACCGAAAAAAAGCCAGATGAAGAGAACGAGGCGACTGATGAGGCTGAAGAGAAAAGTACAGCGGAGTAAAAGGATTTTAGCTAGTTGATGAAAGCTACAGAGATAACGCATGTTACTGAAACCGCATTAATACCAGATTGGCTTAATTATTGACTGTTGATCATTGAATTAATGAAAACAGGAGGGAAATTCGTGCCGTTAGTCATAAACGTATAGAAGGAAATGTAAAATGTATATTTTAAATATTATCCGCTTTTGCGCAGCAGAATTTTTGCAATAGAATACTGCGATATATGATACATACCTACATTTCCGTTTTGATGTTTTCAATTGATAAGAACCTCTGAGGTTCAATTTCGGAATCAACTATAGTTAAGGACCTATATTTTCTTATCCTTCCATTAGCTGATGCACAAAAGGGTATTGTCTTGGTGCAGGTGACAATTTATTCTCTCTTTTTCTTCCAACACAAAACGCGATAATGAGGCAGGGTTGAGAAAGCACTAAACATTAGCAGTAGCTGTTACAAACTGGAAACGTCTTTTAATTTGGCCTGATAATTTCTGAAGACAGTTATAATTGGGAAAATGATAATTGGAACTAATAATGTAATGAAATGCAACAAGTCAATAAATTGTGGTGTCTTAATTTTAAATTGTAAATAAGTGATGATGAGAGAGAAAGAGACATTTCCTCAAGCATGATTTGACATGTGGGAGCGACTGATTTGTCTAAACGGAATATAAAGTCATGTGCTCCTGTTAGCACATATGACGGTTGACTTTCCCTGAACTATTGCAATCGGTTTTTGAGACTACTAAAAATTAGCCCGCGTAGACATGCATGCCTTCGGATTTCGGAGTTTCCAATGAAAATCTCCAAAAATTCTAGACTTACGAATGTATAATACTAAATTGAATTGCCTTCAAAATTAAAACCTGAAATGGAAACAGCAACTTATAGAGAGCTACAATGAAGTGCGCTTGTCATAGAATCGAATTGCTTTAGCGGTACATTAATTAACTGGAAAAATATAGTAATGTGGAAATAAAGTTATATTATAATTGACTATTATAATCGTATCTTATGCTGCTTGGCTATTTTACATTGGAAACTAATAAATGGCTGTTACCCGTATAATAAACCGAATAATCCTGTTTCTGCTATTGAGTTGATAAAATTACTATAAAGCATAAATGTTGAAGATATATATTGCAATATATTTATTTCTGCAATCAAATGATGGAAGTGCAATATTACCTTTTTGGGTGTAGTCAAATTATGAATATTATTACATACGTGTATAAGTGTGAAATGAAATTTGTGAATACATTTTTTAGTTATTTTAGCATTTTAAATTATCCAAATAAATTGCTTTATAATTAACCTCCTTGTTGAAGCTGTACAATAATCAAGGCATACACAATGCATTGTGACAGCATCTGTTAACCAAGATAATAATAGTTAAAATTAATACCAGAAGTTTTGGCACATATATATAGCATCGGGATTAATTAATTTTTCGAACTCACCACTCCCACGAAACTGTACGAGACTGTAAAGAAATGAAACCCCTTTAGTCCTACCTCTGGGGTGCTCAACTCAGACAAGAGCATTAAAGCAGTTACATCATCGTCATTTCTCATTCCTCGATCAGATTTGATTCGTCGTTTGTGGCTGTACTGCAGGAAGGTAGGTTTCAGCTCATTTGCCTTAAAAGTGAATATTTCCAGGGTTAGCATAAACCAAAAACATGCTTAAATTTTTTTAAAAAAATCTTGAAATGTGCCTTTTTATTAGCTTCAGCACTCCCTATCATGCATATAAGATAATTGGTCCCGAAAGCCCCAAACACAAATAGGTTTTGAAATCCGGTATCAGCAGAAGTACTCATTTCCGCAATGTAAGGAATGCTTCCAATGACAAAGAAGAACATCAATTTGTTACAGATGGAATTTGTGCAGTCATTGATCCTTCTGAGCTGTAAATACTGTCCCATGATCTGTTTACGGGTTACAAGTCATATTACAAAGATGCGCTAAGGTTGTCTGTTCCACATTAATATTCATAATTTTGCAAGTAAATACCCCAGAATAATTTAGTTTCCCTTCCATAATTGTTCCAACTAGGTTTTGCGAAATTCCCTTCAAATACAGTCCAAATCCAAGAAGTAGAATGTTTGTCGATTCGCCTATGGCTCGCACATAGCAAAATGAAATTGGCAGTATAACTGACAAAACAAGTTGAGTGTTGTGTGACAACGAATTAACGCCATTATTTATAGGGCCTACATCTTTCCCCATGAAGGTCCACACTACAAAGGATTCCAGCACTAGGAATATGAAAACCATCCCTCTATGAATATCCATTCCAAACCTCTAAATAAGTATACAATTATGCAGCTTCATATAATTTGTGTTGTTTTTTCAGTTTTCGTAGATCCAACTGAACTTTAAAACAAATACGTACATACATTCGAGTTGTAATAATATTTTAAGAAATGGGTATTGTACCTTGATTTTTGAAGTGGTATCATTGTCTTTGTTGTCTGGATCGTCTCCTTTTGAGAGTGGGACGAGCTCGAAGAAAAGTCTGAAGTCATCCGTTTGAAAGAATATAGCTTGAATGAAGATAACAGAATGGGCGAAATCGAAAAGCATTTGTGCAGTTCTAAACGACTTTAGGTAGCTGTTGGAAGTATAGGTCTCCATAAGTTGTGGAATGTAAGCATAGAGTAGTACCATTAAGCGGAGCAGATGAAAGGTGAAAGCGAGAACCTTTAAATTATTTATTACAAACAATCTTAAATTGAAGTATTATTATACAAATCCAGGATATGCTAGGATTTAAGTGTATATTGATATTGAATCTGAATGTTAACCTTTTGTATTTTTGATTCCTGGATTTTATAACGGCCGTCTGTTGGACTCCATCGGAAACTGAATGGCAGGAAGCAAAGGTAGTATCCCACATCTAGGTATGCTACTACTATATTTAACGCTTTGATATGATTCTTTGTTGAAACACATTCATTCGAAAGGGCTTGGTCTGTTTTATGTGGTACGTCGATATGGATGTTAGTCTTTGAGTGCCCCGTGAAACTTGCCATGCTTGTTTCTGCTACGCAGTGCAGTGTATGCCGAGATTAAGGAATAAAATCCTTACAAATATTTTCAATTGGAATTGAAATTTTTTTTAGAGCTAAATGTTTCTGATCACCGTTGGGAAAGCTAGAGATTTGGGTGAAAATGAGATTCAAAAATGCTCGACAACTGTAGATTCGGAATGAACTTAAGAGTGACTACCTAAGTGATTCCCAATATTAAACTGAAAAGTAGCAAACATAGTTCCACGTGTAGTATATTTTCAATTTTTAATTTCATTATAGTTCATACATTCATTTGTATCATTACATCGGTCTGGCAAAATAGCTACAAATGACAAATTGAATTTAAGCTAAAATGTCAGACCCACATTCATTGAATTGCTAATCAAATTAGGTTTGTAAATAATAATTATATTAAGTTACACTCAATAGAAACGAGCAATTTGTCATTTACAAACACACCCAATTTAATATTTTTATTAATAGATATCTACCACTTCATAAAGTCACAAAGTTATAAAAAATGCTACTGACAAACAAACAATGTTGACTACTAAAAGTCCTCATCATACAAGCTTCATGTACTTATAGTCTTTGAGTGTTTGCATTTTTGTCAAAAACAGCTAGAAAATGGAATCATGAATTGACCCACCTTTTACTCCGATTGCTCACGTCTCATGGGTTGACTGCTAACGTTATTCAGTGGTACTTCAAACAATTTTGTAGAAAGCGTAATACAATAAAATACCGACATACAACCCAATTTCAACAATTGCGTGTGAATTTCGATAAAACTTAAGATATTCCAGCAAGAAACCCCTGCTCCAAATAACATCTTGAAAATCCCCAACTGCTTACGCTATCAACATTTCTTTGGTAAAGCAGTTCCCAAATAATTGCTAAAATATCTCGAACCATTCTTCTTATGCAATTTTTCTTCTGTAGTTGGTAGTAGTAAAGAAATTTTGTCTTCACAATCAGCAGCGAGTATTGCTTTTGTTGTATGGGAAAATCAAATAGCTTCGACTTGATTATTGGGTTTTTTAGTTTTTTATTACAAAAGCGATTGACTTTTTGCTATTATGTATTATTATAAGCTATAAAAAATTGATGTATTGTTACACGCATCCCTTAACCCTTTTTATGTGTTTTTTGCTTTCACTCAAAATACAAGTAACAAAACTTATCAATAGAGTTATGTAAAATGCTCGTGAAAACTTGCCATCCACAAGTTTCCTTCTCGTTCCGTTTTCATTGTAAAGAAAACAGTCCATTTATTTCCGCTCCGTTGATAATGCATGTGGACTTTCGTGTAACAATAAAAAAACACTAACGTGTTCGAACCGTGTGGTACTGGTACAAAGTTACTTACATCCATTGAATTTCGTACATTGTGCGAAACAGCGGAACTGATAGATTTTCATGATAAATCGCCAAAATGTCTGTGCCTGTCTAACCATCCAATGTAGATATATCACCCGCCTGGAAAATATAGCTGAAACACATTTGATGATTGGTATTTGACTATTATTATTACATTTACTTTATTATACGTTGATAGTGTAAACAAGAATTTCTTCGATAGTGTTTACTTTCATTTTCTCATCAGCCATCCCATCATGCAATCCCCCAGTCACCACACACCTTTCGCAAACTTAACCTGGAAAAAGTTCGTAAGAGAAAAATAGCCCATCCATAACAAAACATATAGGCACATCAGCGTTATATAAAACCACTGTAGACTCTGAAGTCTTCACGTTACGGCCCGTTGACTTGGCCATTTCTTTTCCAGTCTTATTATTTCAATGCGACAAAAGAAAATTGATGGGCTTTTGCAAACAAGGGGTAAAATTGGCAGGTGAAAACTGGAAAATACCTTACGACAGTTCTTTTACACCAGCCCAAACCAAACCACTTGATCAGTCTTTTCCCTAAATAGAGTATTGACGATGACTCAGTTGCAGTAAGTACCTTTTTATTAATAGAGGTGTTCAACGTAGAACTTAGGACTTCTAAGCGGGTAGGTGCTAAATTAAGTTTGAAACCACCTTTAACTCGAAAACATTTAAGGCAACATAACGCCATTTTAAAATTACGTAACAGGCGTGGCATAACCCAATAACTTGGTTTGATAAGCACGTCAGTTTTTAGTCCTCTAAAACCAAAATGTTTTAAAAAAAATTTACATCAAAACAAAAAACGCCGATCTATCATTTTCAGCTGCCTTTCAGAAGCTGAATTTTGTAGTTGATAAGCCCATCCGTTGACTTGTTCTCCAAAACGTATCAAATACGACTACTTATAAGCAGAAGCTTAAGGTTTGATCACCTCTAATGTAAGACTAACCTAATCTGCATTCCCACTGTTGTATTGGTAGTCCGGGCTTAGTCCAAGGAGAAAGTTACGGTATAACAGGCAGGTAACGAGAATAGGAAAAAGGTTGCTGTTATGATGACTTATACATATCCCATTTTACATGTAACAATAGACTTTCACTCCATACGTTATGGTTCGCCACCACCACCACTACCATCATCAAGCATGCTTTCTCCTTGTTCGTACTTTTGCTGTTGTTGTGATGTGAGAGTTTTCTCCTGTATGGTCCCATACACCTCTATAATGATAGGTTCTTTCTTTGTGTACAGAGCGTCTACATAATACGGGGAAATGCCATATGAAAATAGAAGTTCAATGCGGCAAGCGGTAAATTATATCCGGTATATTTGGTCATGCATTTTTTTTTATCAAAGACAGTTTTTTTTCATTTCACCTCTCACTCACTCACCATCCACGACGCCAACCAGCATGAGTTGGAGTTTTCCTCCTGAAAACTCTACATGAAATTGTTAAAGGTTTTATCTAGCTTTAAGCAAATGCCTTTTACAACATAATATAGTTTTAGAGTTGTCCTGCGAAGCGTGCCATTTTTAAAGCTTTTAAGTTTTTGTTAAAAAAACATGTTCATCTGAAAATATTTGGATTAGTAGGATTCTATTTAGAATAAATCGTGACTCAATTACAATCTGTTACTATCTTGTCATGCAAACTTTGTGTTTACGTTTGGTGCGATGAAGTTATAAAAGTGCCTCGATTTTTTGGTGTCAATGAAAGTGGAGAGTGTGCATGCACGTTTGGATTCCCTTTTACTCCTAATTAAGTATTTCTCGTGCGATATTTTTGTGATATAATGCTACAGACTTATGGAGGGCCTATTTGTAAGAATAACTTTTTATTCAAGTGAAATTCATCATCTTTCGGCTACGGTGTGCCTTGTCTGGATTTTTCTTATTAGTGCATTATGCGCCTTCCACTTTCTCCCTTCTTGCCTTGTATAATGCATACTGCATAAGTAACGAACGTGAGTTTTGGATTCGTGTTCTGCCCCGAAAAAATTACCACGGTGAGCGTGCCTTTCCCAATCCAAGAAAAAATCATACAAATGCATGGAATTGCATTAACATATCATGAAGTAGTATCAACGGCAACATTCCAAAAATGTTTTTTCTCCTGTGGAACTGGATTAGTGGGATATGCAGACAGAAGCGGATTCTCGTCCTCTTGTGTGCCTTTGGCAGTTCATTCATATTTCTCAACTATTCCCTATTATCATCAACATCAATATCTTCTTCCACAACCACGGCAAGTCACCGGAGCCAAGACCTTTTCTCCAGCGTTAACGACGAGCTGGATGTTATCAACATCAGAATCACTGGACAGGAAAAATACGAAGAGCTAGCCAATCGGAAACTGCAGTCCTCGCACAAAAGAATAATGTTTATTTCCTCAAAAAAGCACATCGAAAAAGGATCAGAACGGGGTAAAAATGCACAAAAATTTGTACTCGCATCTCCAATGAAAGCCACGTCAAAGCTTCAACCTAATGGCGAAACTAATGACTTGCCTTCCTTCGGTCAATCCGATTCCAGCGCTCATGGGAATAAATCGGGTGTAATTTTTATAAGTGTTGCTGAGAGCCAGGATTCCAAACGAGCTAATAAGATAGTCAAAGATGATAGCCGCGATGCTTCGAGTAATAGCCGTGATGCTAATTACATTAAGACAGACAAAAAGACTGATGATGGGAACCCGTCAATGGGAGCCACCCTTTCCTCACCCATTTCTCCATTATTCTTGGAAGAAAGTATTATTACAGGGGATAATAGGCTAAATTTGGCAAATAATAATTTATCAGACAGTATTTTCTCAGCTCCCCAGTCATCATCATTATCACCACCACCGATTATTTTAAACAGTCGGAAGAAATCCCTGTTACCAGAAAATGTTCTGACAGAGCCCCCACATCCATCGCTACCACCGTCGTCGACAAACATGACCTTAAAAGCTGAGTCTACCTCTCCTGCTTCCCCAATCACAGGGAATTTTAGCACATCCTCATTTACCATTCCATCATGCAACTCCCCTTCCCAGTTACGACGAGTACAAAAGCGCAAGAAAAATTTAACAGTGATTGAAAATTTCATCATGGGCTGGAAACGGGTCAAATGTAATGAGACAATCACGTATACGACACATGGAGACTATCGGTATTTGGATAATTTAGTGCCTTTGGTGGAACGCTGGGATGGTCCCGTTTCCCTTTCCATTTATGCGCCGGGAACAGACCTGGAGAAAACAATGGGGATCATAAGCTACTTGAAGACGTGTACGTCCTCAAAAATTAATGAGTGGGTAACCTTCCATCTCATTTATGATGTCAGACATTCGACGATACCGACGCAGAGTAATGGTAAACCTGGAGATATTTTGTGGCTTGATGCTTTGTATCAAAGTGGTAAGTTCTTGGGAAAACAATAAGCTATTTTATATCCAGTTTTTTATGAAGTTGTCCTTTTGGACGGTCTTCTGACGGGATTAAAACATTTCTTACGCGTGGACTCATTGCTTCTAGCTAGAATCAATGTTCAAGAACCTAGATATATTCATTTTATTAGAAAGTTTTTCTCTGGTGGTGCCTCTACCTTACACCGCAGGTTGGCTGCATAAATATAATATGTTTTACAGTTGCATGTCTGCATGTTCTGTTTCCTTTGCATTCTAATTTTTATGCTGGTTTGAGCCCATATCAGAATATTAAATCATCATTTCTAATTACTCATAATCCGTCTTGGCTAAGAGCATGTTGTAACATTTGAGAGTTTTAGCACAGTCCAGTTTTCATTCTCCACAGGATAGTATAATTAGTTGCTGACCGTATACCCAGCCAGATATATGATAGCGAGAAAGTGAGTTTGCATGTTCATTTCTCAGAAAAGTGAGTCAAAATTAGGTAATTATGGGTTCACAGTGACAGGAAAAGGCTGAAATTTTAAAATGTGTAATGGTCTGAATTGCATAGTATTTGTATGTGCTTATGGCTTAACTGAAAAAGGATGAGTATCAAAATGCAAATTTGAGCACTGCGGTTTCTAAACAAAAAAGAGTGTGTTAGCTGTAGACATTTTGTTTATTGTTGTTTTTTTTTAAATGTTTATCCAGGTAAATGGACGGATTGCTCTGGAAAGCCAACTTTTAACAAATATGACCACACATTTCGGGTCGAGAACGGACTTCTCTATCCAATCAACATAGCACGAAATATCGCTAGAGCTGCTGCGAAAACATATTTCGTTCTCGCCTCTGACATCGAGCTATATCCAAGTATTAACTTGATTCCTAGTTTTATGAAAATGCTCAAAAGACTCCAAATGAAAAAGAGTAAAAAGTCAATTAAACCTGCAATTACAACAGCAGCGGAATCCTTGCTTTCAAAATTGCTCTCAACCAGTATGAGTTCGATTATAAAAGTTAATGACATAAAAAATGAAACTGTTACAAAGGATCAAAAGGACAATCCGCAATTGCATATGCAATACCAAGGTCAGCGGCAGGAGCTGTCTAATTACCACAATCGAAAAGTTTTCGTTTTGCCTGTCTTTGAAATAAAAAAGGATATCCTTCCCTGTCAAGTAGAGACCAAAGAGCAGTTACTTACAATTATGAAAAAACGGGCAGCCGTAATATTCCATCATTCAATATGCCCTCAGTGCCACACGTTTCCAAAGTTTGAAGATTGGAAAGTTGGCGTGCCTCTGGAAGAAAAAAAGGAACTGGTCGGGTGTGATGGCAATACAATTAAGCAGACAGTCCAACCAATGAACATTTTTTACAAAGCGAAACGGAAATTCCCTTATCATTTATGGGAGCCGATTTTCATAGGAACCAAGGATGAGCCTATTTATGATGAAAGACTGTCATGGGAGGGTCTTCGGGACAAAATGGTTTCGGTAATTGAGATAAATTATTTCCATTGCAGCTCTAGGCATTTTTTATTTCACTTAATTGCTTAAACTATATAAAATATGTCATTAATAAATATTATACAGGGCTACGTCATGTGTGCACTCAACTACGACTTTTACATACTCGACAACGCCTTTCTAGTCCACAAGCCGGGGATTCGAAAAGTCGTTCATTTGGTGACGAAAACGGTGATGAATCAAGACCGCCTTATCAATAATAGGATACGCTTAGAGCTTCTCAAAAAATTCGGGAAGCATGAGGAATGCGCCCTTTAGAAACCCTGATGTGATACTGCTGGTATACATGATTTTATCATTTACATAAAAAAAACTGACTTCCGCCACTTGCAAAGATACTATTTCAGAATAACCAACCAGAGTTTGATGCCTTACGACATGATGAACTTTTGTAATCTATCCATTTATACATTTGTATCTGGTTGATCTACTCATGTAACATATGTAATGAGATACCTTATGAAACTATTTGTGTCTTAAACTTACAAGTTTTCTCAGAGAAATGCTGAAATAAAGATAACGTATGCGATGAAATACGCAAAAAATGCAATTCTATCGAGGAGTCGAGCCAACCATTCCCAGTCTTCCTTGTGACTATTTCCATCGTCTCGAACCAGCTCTGAGACATCTCCGTCTTCTCCACTTTCTTCCAAATTTTTCCCACTCTGACCTTTGGATTGCGGACGAGGATTTATGCAGAGGATAGTTGCCCCATAGCTATTCAGCAGCTTTTCCACAGGGTCCGGAAGCGAAACAGGGGAGTTCTGCTTGGTTTTTGCCAAGTAGCGTATCAATACTGTCCATCCGAATGCGAATGTAACCATGATTAAAGAGTCTCGGAAGAAACAAACTGGAATGAAAAATGGGGGTGTAAGAAAGTCGCCGCTATTTCTGACATGATGTATGTACACCTGATTGTCTTCTTACTTGCTAAAGGTACGGTAGCTCCATTGTTTGGGATGGTTCGATGCATATTTTGCAAGTAAAGTGTATTTAGCAGCATGACCAAAAGTGTTAGTGGAATCCTCTCATTCGCAAAAGGATCCAGCCAAAAGCTGACAAGGATTGCTATTGCTATTCCTATACAAAACAAATTAGTTTTCACATTCATTCATCATCACATCACATCCCATCTTACGCAATAAGCCCAAATGAAAGAAAGAATAAAAGTGAAACCAACCCATTCCAACCACAGAAACCGCGGCAGTGTGGGACGATGATCTCCTCTCCAAATCCATAGTGATCAATAGATTAACAAAAGTTACTTCTGGACAGCAGTATAGAACCTGAGAAGATCGCTGCACAGCGTTGTCTGCAAGTTTCCACTCCCGATTTTCAGTTCCATTCATCCACTCCATATCCAGCTATGGAAAATATTTTATTTAAACTCTTTCCTTCTTTTTTCAATTTGCAATAAAGTCATGTCTTGAAAGTAATCTTGGGACGAGGATATAAAACTACGGCATGCTTATTTAATAACAAAAGCATATATGTACTTATTATGGGATGGTACATGAGTATATCGACTATAAAAAGATACTTATTACTTACCTGCGTGTGGTTTTCAGCGATTGACATGTTCAGCTCTGACCCTTGATGCGACCAGGAGGCCACATAAATCTTACACGTTTGTTTATCGTAAGGCCACAGTCGAAAGTCGGTGCTGCATCCTACTTGAAATTTTGTTGGAGGGACCCACCAAAGTGAGGAGTCGGAATATGCGAGCAATGGGACATTGCTGTAGTGGTCGATTTCACTTTCATCGTAGCTGAAGGGAATATCAAATATGATTTTTAAGTGAATTATTTTTTTACGATCCCCCTCCCCAATTTTATGCTTTGGGCTTTAGGGTAAGTCATGTTCTATTTTTCAAGGGATACATATACTCAAATAATTGGAGATCTTTTTCATGTTGCAAACCTATTCATACACTTTGTCCACATTTGGATCTAATATATAACTTTCTCTTTTAATAAACTGCCTACACCTCAAAATATGTATTTCAATTTCCCAACTTCTTTTTCAATTGTCTTTTACTACAACATTTAACATCTTTTACTACTACTCTTCAACATTCAACTCACAACGCCCCACTATGTTCCCCAATTACACTTCAACGGAATTACATATAAATTCGTTCATGTATAGTAAACAATGATTCCTTGATGAGACATACATAACATGACTTTTGCTTCACACCATTTGTTAATTGGAAGAAAGTTAGATGTAATAAAATACTTATTATTTTCGACAAACTTGTTTATAACTGAGATATCCGGTCTCCATAATTCCGTCTCAGCAAAGGTAACCTCAGTTAGATTTCCATAGTCCAGAGGATCCCATGCTAGGTGTTCGTCTTTCCAGTACTTATAATGAATGGGACATTAAAAGGCCAACATCAAGCTAAATGGACATTTGACATGAATAAGAAAGTATAAGAAGTCTTACCAATGCCGTTTGCAAATGAAGCGTCATCATTCCTTTGTGTTCATCCTATGTGTGAGGAGTTAAAATCACATTAAATCAGTATTTCATTGAATTAATTATACAGTAATACTCGTATATACTAATAATACCATTTTCCTTGAACTTACAAACTCGAATCCCATATAATAAAAGGAGATTGAGACATCAGTTGCATCTTGATGTTTCTGTACAGGTCGAGCATGACTATCATAATTCTTTAAAAGTGTGGCACGTAGTCGGTTGATATCTGGTGAATTTTAAATTATTTACATTACTTAATTTTTGTTAAACCAGTGCTGATTGGTCATTGAAATATTCTGAAATATTCTCTTGAATAATCTCAGTATTTTTTTCCATTACACACCTGAAATATCTGCACATTCAACTGAGATTGAAACGCTAAAAAATACGAGCCCGTAAATAAAAAATGTACTGCACAGCATTTTGAAATCTAATGATTTTCAATCTAATGTCAACCTTTCGTTTACGATAAATAAAGGCTGTGTCATTCAGACTGACCCATTCTACTTACACTGTGGATTTCATACTCTGTCTGAACTATTATGCAGATGTTTATCAAGCAAGCATAAATATTTTTGGCATGTGGAAAAATACGCCCTTTAAATAGTTGTAAGTAGGATACGATGTTTCATTTTATTTATGCTGCTGAAATTTGATAAGGGGTGTATTCTTTCCAGTTCCAAAAGTGAAGTAATCTCTCTAAAAATTGTGAATTACTAACTTATTGTTACGCATTAGCTATGTCAATATGATTTCATATAAGCGACTTCTGTTACTAAAGTTCAGTAACTCAGTGAAATGCACTTTCTAACAAAAAATCTGCAAACGATTTTTAGGTTTTAAGTATAATTTCTGAGCAAATATCTTATTCATTTGGAATTAACATAATATATTACTTATATAAGGTTAACATGATATGAAGAGAGAGATATCTGTGATCTTTGATCCACATCCATACTTACGTAATGTAATATTATCTAAAGCCATCGTAAAATTTTTATGAATCAAGCTTAAAAAGTACATAGATTTTCGGATTGTTGTACGAAATATAAAATGAAACCCCCAAATTATGTATTACAGCTATTGCCGGATATCAAATTACCTGCATTATGCACATTGATATGGAGTAAGTTGCTTATAAGGTTTGATATGGGGCGATGCGAGAATCGATATCTTAAAGTGGAATAAATGTAATTATATAAACAAGTGATTGTTCTAATTTGTTGATCTTTTAGTTATCCTAAACTTTTTGCAGAGATTAAAGCCACATTAGAATCACAACCGAAGCTATTTAAGGCTCTATAGAACTCGCATAAAAACTTCTAATATTTATATCTGATATAGTACTACGATATTAGACTATTCTATGATTATTTATTACGTCGCCTATACTTATAGATATATAGCTACATAATACACAATTAATCATATAATGAGCCCCTTCACCCCCATCGAAATTAAACTAGATTAAAGCGTCAATTAAAGTCATAGTTAACGAGTATATATAAGTAGTATGGAATGGCTGTGTCTACAAACTACGTACACGACTGAATTTATAATTTATACGTACAAACATTTACAGATACAATAATGTGAACACTTTGTTTTGAATTTAGTTAAGGACATTTCATTCATAGGGTAAAAAATGGATGTCATTCTCCCTTTGCGGAATTTTCCAGAACTCCCTTGAACAGCATTGACGAGGATCTAAAGAGTTTATCTAAAAAATAAGGACATACAGACAATGACAATGACAGATCAATCCGACTGATGGGATGGTGTTTAATAGACAATATACCACTTACCACTGAGACTTTTAAAAAACTTTGGTTTAGACCTCCACCAGACAAAAATGAGGTATACAGGGATCCCAGAAAGAACTATGCACACAGCTGCCATAATTTCTGAGGCTGGAATTGTAGAAATTAATAATTAGCAGAGTTATAGTGGGTTCCCATCAACAAATCCATTATTTTTTAAGTTGTTGTTGTTTTTAAGTTAATTTAAGAATGAAATGAGTATGTATTGTTGCATAAAGATTTTTCGAATGCAATAAAAAAATTCTAACCTGGAGATGTAAAAATGGGGACAGCTATAAGGAAGACTGATATGATGGAGAAGACTATGGGGAGAATGAGAGGCATCTATTCAATAAAGTCAGAAATAAAATATCGTGATAAAAAAGGGTTCAAAAAGTCACAATGAATGGGAGAGAGTTTTCTTTGTGAGATCATCCGCATATGTTTAAATCACCTTGATCGGCCTCTCCGCATCTGGCATTTTATAGCGAAGCCAGAGCAACCCGAAAACAGACACTCCAACAGCGAGTGCTTCAACAAAGCTCATGTAATTAATTAGAGTATAGACATCTTCAATCATTAACATTCCTATCGACAGGACTCCCTATAAATACATTTGCATGACAATTTCAATTTTCAATGACAATTTTTCAAACTCATTTACGCTGTATATAAAGCTCATCCGACTAACCAGAAATGTGAGGGCTGGAATGGGCGTGTAAGTATCGACATTAATGATGGCTAGAGCTCGAGGTAAATGACCTTCTCTAGCTCCAACAAAGACCAACCTAGAAGGGGCAAATATCGCTCCATTCAAGCCACCAAACGTTGAGCAAGCGACGAAGAGGGGCATAATGAATGACATGACGCCCAAGACTTGGTCCCCAAATGTCTGCGTTGCAAAAATGACTAATTAGCTAGTTTTCATACAAACTCTTACGATTAGATGTATGAGCTTAGTGATTCAAACAAATAATTTTAAACCAACCACCGCAACAGCCGAAGAGGCTAACAGCTCATCTTTAGAAAGTACCACAAAGTACGCGAGGTTAGCAAGAGTGTAGATGGTTGTGACAAGTGGGAGGGAAATCCAGATTGCTCTTGGTAAATTTCTACAAATCCAAATCATATCATATTGTACGCCCTAACTATGGATAAATTGCCATAATTCATTTAATTTTTACCTGAATGGATCCCTGATTTCTTCCACGACGAAATTGAGGTAGTTCCTGTAAAGAAAATTCAGAGATTCCGTTGATCAGACACGACGTTTCTTTGTAGATCGATAGCCATCTGGATAATCTATAAAGAATAACTTCATAATATACCATCCAGCATATGAAAACAATCCTGAATACAGCGCAAGTGCAAGTTCCCCAGGATCTCTTGTTGTTCCCTCAAACGGGTCTTGAAGATTTTCGAATTTGCCCTTGCATAGAACAACAAACCCTGTCACAATGATAAGTATAATTGCCAAGACTTTCATCGTGGTGAAGATGCTCTGAAGTCTGGCCCCCCATTTGACATCATAACAGTTCACCGCAGTTAGGAACGCTGTGATAATTTCATATTTTTAATAAGTAATATGGATTAAAATTCAAACATAATTTTACAATATATTTTTTACCGATAACTGCTGCGCTTAACAATCTAACTGCCATGTCATTAGGTTCACAACCGGAATAAAATGGTTGGATCAGGTAGTACGAGAATGTCAAGCCCAATATTGCATTTCCGGTTGGGACGATTACTATCATGGCCACCCATAAAAATAAAAAGGCTGGAAGACCACCGAACGCGGTGAGAATGTAGGCGTAATCTCCGCCGGATTTGGGAATCATGGTGCCTAAAGGGAATACATTTTTAAAGATTCAACGCATTATGGAGTGGACGTTAATTTGGACAAATAAAATTATCCTGGTTCATAACTCACCTAACTCGGCGTAGCATAGAGCCCCAACAAGGCTTGTTAGTCCGGAAACTACCCATACTATCAATGCCAGCCCAACAGAGCCAGAATGTATAAGAACTCCTTTGGGGGCAACGAAAATCCCTGCTCCTATGATTACTCCTACGATTAAAGCTACTCCATCAATAAGGCCGAGCTCTTTCTTCAACTCTACACCTCCCCCTCCTCCTCCTCCCTTAAATAAATACAAAAATTTTATTTCTCGTGTTTGTTTTGGGCCACAATGTCTTCGATTATTAAGCCAGCTTGATTACCTGCGATTGACCTGTGTCCTGCAGGGGCTTAGCTTCCGCACAGTTACTAGTTACGTTTACTTTCCCCATTTTAAAATAAATTTATTGCTGATCTCAATCCCATTTATTCATCTGTAGTCTTAGTAGAAGCTATATCTGGAATTAAGAATAAAAGGTAAGTAATCATAGTGTCATCATACATGCAATTATTATGCACTCTTTCAACTTTTCTAACTTTGTGGCGTATTTATTACTTGTGGACTAATGAAATTATTATATTATGCTGACTATGTGGAATCTAGCTAAAAATTGAGTGAATCATCTTCATATTATGCTTAGATTGACGTTATTTATGTCATCAAAAACAGCATGGTATGAAGAAAGTAACCATTGAGTACGCAATGCCTGGGGATAGAATGAAATCATCGAAGTATGCATTTGAGATATTTTGATACTTTAACAAATCCTCAATAAAGCAATGATTATGTAGACATTGCATGACCTTGAAGAAACTGAACAAATTGTATAAACGTAGGTACGAGTTCATTTTCACATTTTAACTAAATAATTGTGAACAGTTTGCGAACTATGAAAGATGATTTGATCAAAAGGATTTTTTTTAAATTAATGCAAATATAAAAGCATAAAAAATTCTATTAATCTTCAATTCCATCATGAACACAAATTTACCTACTCTCACGATTGGCGTCAATTGACAAATATAATGTAAAGGATTCCGATCTATTGAGCTCCCCTTCCAATCCGGACCTTCGGTATGGCTATAGATATGTATTCATAAAAATTATGTATTTACTTCAGGTTGTAGTCGATGTTACAAAAGATTTACAGAAGCTAAATATAAGGCATCTTTACAAAGTGCCGTTGAAAGGTCCACACTAAACATAAAAAATTGGTAGGAAAGAACGCTCATTTTTTAAATCAATTTAATTCAGCTGGTCACTAGGGTTGTGAACGCCCATTGGGGCTTATACTTGACTTGGATTCTCGTTTATATCAATTAATCACGATTAAGATGGACAACTCACACACTTTTGGTGGAAACTGACATGATACGCAAATCTCAATGTGGGAGATGCGAGTACAGCCAAGCCAAGCACAGAGACTTTTAACCCTTTCAACCTCTTTTAATTTCGTGGCCTCTACGAATGGATGGACTCAAGATAAGGAACGCTAATTGCGGTAAATCATATAATCTTTGACGTTTTACACAGCTAATTTAACTTAAAGCTGATAAGTGGACGGTCTCAAAAAAGCCAACTTTCAAATAAAAATAATATTGGAGCCATTGACTCGAGTCAAGAGAAAGTCTTGTATGAGTTATCAGTTTCAATCGGATTGACAATTTTTATTGCCCGTGTTGGGTGTGCTGTCAGCAAAAATGAAAATAAAAAGGAGGCATTGCAAAAAACTTCTTCCTACATCATCGTAAAAAAGGGTGGAGAGTAATAAAATTACTAAAACTTGAGCCAAAGTCCAAAATATTACATAAAGAAATTGCTAAATACTATCCTCAAATTGCAAATGTTTTCCATCGTTATCGATTCAGCATCCGACAAATTTAAATGAATGGGTCGTACGTTTCATTCGTTTGTTTGAGTAACTGTCCCAGCTATTACATAATCAATGAAACATGATTGCAATTGTGTTACTGTGTTATCTTTGTATTGTAAATACAGAACAAACAAATATTGAGCCAGGTGGTTCTCTGCATCTTTTCAGCACACGCATAAACGTTTTCTCTAATCAATCACGCTAAACTCGGTAGTGCGCACATGTGGGATATGAATTTGGGGTTATCTTAAGATAACATACACAAATTGCATTAATGCACCCTGAATGACTGAACTACTTTCTTATCAGTTCCAGACTGCGATTGACGATGACTGTTATGAGATGGATTATAAGAAAGCCTCTTACTGTTAACGCACCAACACCAACGCTAGCCAACATTGGGCGGACGACTCATGCCAAGAAGCAGAGACAATTCTCAAACATTACTTTCCAAACTATTTAGCACTGTTTAATAAATGGTGGCAATGTTTTCGCTTTCCATACAAATGTCATAATTTCTGCAATTAACAACTTCCCGCTAACAGTCTTTATATTCAATTCAATCAATCACGACCGCGGACAAACAAGTCAACTGATAATTACTAAAATAAATTGACATTTACTGATCGTACCTGTTCAAAGGTTCCTTCAAGAGTATATGAATCTAATCCAAACGAATTTCCATATCCTGATATAAGTTCAAGTGAAAAGTTGAGCTTCAATATTGAAACGGTTTTTGTTGGCTTCTTCATTCTCCTCCTCACATTTTACTACTAAAAACAAATCACATCATCACATATCACGTCTTTCATTACATTTTATCCTACATGTAAACCATCTATTGCATCAGTCTCCCTCATTATGTAAGCACAACCACACACACATCACAACAAAGTAGTTTCAATTCTGAAGTCTTTTTTTTACTACGCACACTTCAATAAGCTTGCTCAAATAGTGGGAGCGCAGACATCCTGATCTCAGCCTTTGAACACTTGTTTTCATGTAAAAAAAATCCTTTCCTTCAGATAATTTCAAAGTTTTGGAGCTTAACAATAATTTCATCATGCAAATGCATGACCACATGCATGCCTGGCTCACAACACGGTTAAATGGCGAGACAAATGTGTTATCGTTGAGAACAAAATAAGATAATGCGTCTTTCCTTTCCTGTCAAAAACAATTATAAATTCGTGATACAATATGGGCAGCCAATAAATAAAGTTTTTTTCTAACTTTGAATTCAATCTATCCTTGAAACGATTGTCTCAGAAAACGTTTACTTAATGCATGCCATTCTACAAATGAACATGATAAAAGGAAACCTTCACAATGACACCTTTAAAATAATGCTGCAATTAACTCAATACACATAATTGAGATTGAGTTTGTTTGCAAAATTTCACGTTTTTTTAAACCGTTCTAAATAGCAATGCAACCGGTTCACTAACATTACAACCTTGTACATACATGCGTCGATCAGCTCTTGTGAACTGAATTGAATTTTGTATATTTCATGAACGACACTGGCATGGCATTAGAATCTTTTCTCGCTTTCTGAGTTAATAATAGCAAAACTGGACAAAAAATGGTGAGATTTTTTAAAACGCAGGAGATACCGAAATCGTGTCAAGTAAGTACACACATGCAATTTACTCGTGTTTAGGAAGCATTGCGATGATATGAAACTGGTATTTCAAAACTTCCAACCGATTCCAAAGAAAAAATCGTATGCATTTTAATCCGAGTTTTGAGTTTACATTGCGAGCAATGGATTGAAACGGAAGTCAAGGGAAAAAAGTGAAAGGGGAGAGATTCCTCTGGCATTGCATGATCAGATTACCTACCTATATTAAACTATGATTTTTTTTCGTAAACCACTGATAGGAACAAAAATGCATTTTTGAGATGCAAGGACTTCCTCATGTCATGTGTTACGTAAACTTTCTTTGCATGGCTTTCGTTTGAGAAGTGGCTATACGATATCATGAACTCGACATTGAATTTGCAAGTCCGCGGGTTTGGGATGTTTAGGATCTTAATTACACATCGTTTTAAAATCAAATATTCGGAGATGAGATAAAATTTGCATGAATTTATTCTACTTTGATGATAATGACAATATTGTCTCAAAATCCTTATCAGTTTGTTGACACCACATAAAGGATTTAAAAAATTGAGGATTTTTAATAACTAAATTCGATTGAAAAAATCCTCGCTGCATCCCGTTAAAATACTAAACAAATCACTGTTACTCTCTAAAAAAAGAAACATTTTGCCAACAATGCCTACTTACAAAACCCGTATGTGATACAAAAAGACAGAAACTCTAGTTGCCTTTCTAGTCTAGTTGCAAGTTGTAACTTATCTATGACATCACACCTACATGTCTCCATACGAAGGAGTTTTGATAATAACTAAACTTTTTTTATTGTCTGAGATCAAATTAAATCATGAAAAAATTGGGGTGAGGCGAACCTTTTTTCTCTTTCTTTCCTCGAACTAAGGATCTACCTTAGACGTGTTTATAGGACAACTTTTTCAAAGAGTAAAACCAGTATGTAGATTCGAGATAATTGAGGATCGATCAGCTATAAACTTCTTACGCTCGGAGAATCCTTCGAACCAGGAATTATGACATCGAGATCGAGACAAAAATTGACATCGAGCCTCGAGGCTCGCTGGTTGCAAAGTAAAAAAAAAACGATTGGCTCAACGGAGTCTGTTGCGTTATGTATAGTTTGCCCGATTTTCAGAGTTGTTATCCAATGCATATATGCAAAGGATCCTGCTCTTTTCTTCGCTTGAGTGTTTTTGGAATGTTGAACAGAGTAGTTAGCATCATCATGATAATGATATTTGACGACTCTATTAAAGAACAGAGTTAGCGCACATGCTCTTCCCCATTAGCATCTACATAATTCCTCCCAGGAATAAAGAGAGAGCCGAGAAAAGGGTGATCAATGTGGTCATCAAGATCCAGTCACGACAAATAATCGTATGCATAATCAGCAAAGGCGAGAACGATTTCGAGAAAGGCTAGCCATATACATATATTCAGCGCAAATGGTAATTTACTGAATCCTACAAGAAAAAGAAAAGTATCACACCCACCCACTGTATCAACTTGATGATGATTGTAGGCGTTGGTAATGAATGCACTTGAAGATAGAAATATGGGAATAAAATGCATAATATTGTGAGATTTTCTAGCTTGTGCGTGTTCATGCGTTGGTGGTTTTCTTTTTTTCATTCAAGGAATCGTGTACGATGGAGCTATCCATTGAATTTGTTTTGTCTGGAAAGTTAAAAGACATTAGATAAGTCCACATCAACTTCTGTCTTACCTAACCCCATGATACAAAATGCACAAATACTTGCTAAAAGCTACAAATCTATATTTTTTAGCTGAAAATCCACAGCAATGCAATTAACGAAACCATATTAAGTACAATTGTGATTACTGAATTTTCCAGTTTACATTTAACGATAATGTTGCACTTACTTTAGAAAGCATTATATATTAATCACTGAATCATTATGATATGAATGGCTATAACGAGGTGTAAGTAGTAAGTACTACATATCGCTAATGGTATGACATGGATATCTCCATGTAAGTACTAATTTGAGTGAGTACAGCAGCAGTGAACAAACCTTGTTCACTCCTTTCCTAATGAAGATGTAAAATGAAGCCAGTCATTATGATTAATTGCCGTTGTTTCAGAATAAAAATCTTTATTTCATCCGTTCATTAATAAACAGCAATGTTTAGCATGCCATTTTAGCGTGTTCATTACACTCACAACGTACGTAATAAAACCATGAAATCAACAACGAAGCAGTATTAAGTGTTTGTAGACATATACCTAGTTGCATATGTCAACATAATCACTTTGCTGAAAGTATGTAGTATATAGGATTTGCTTTAGAAGATTTAAGGCGCTAATCAGATAGAATAACATTTCATAATTAACAACGTTCGGATCTTACTGTCAGTGCTAGCTTACGCATGTCTTTAATCTAAATATATTAGAAAGCACTCCGACTATCACAAAGTGTAATAATTAATCATATATTTCATATTTATGTAACTTGAGCTATATATTCATAATTTCGAGCCAGATTATTGTACGTACATAGAATTGAATTAACTCTAGAAATTTCAGTTTACTACACATGGACAATATACACTGGAGCTGAATGGAAGGTTCAAGTTGCACTAGTATAGCTGCGTGATTCGTCACGTGGAAGAGGCTTCTAAAAGGCTGAAAATGAATACAGACCCATCATCCGAGGCGGAAGCCAACTTTGACCCATCTCTACAAAGTACAAATAAATTGATTAAGCCTCTTTGTAACAACTACAAGATATATGAATATCACACGCATATGGCCAATAACATCAATCTCATTACTTTGTAACGCAAATGTCCAGAATTTCTGTACGGTGCCGTCCTAATTGTCGTTCAACTTTGCATGTTCGAATATCAAGAACACGAATCACACCGTCAAGTCCAGCCGTGTATATCAATGGTAGCTTTGGATCCCATAATAGTTTTGTGAGACCTGAATCCTGAAGTACGCGGAATCTCTCCGCCTGAAAATGCCAAAAAATAAAAATCTGCCGCATCCCCGGTTTTTAGCTTGAATTTTATAATAATTCTAAACAAATACCATTGTTGCCAAATCCCAAACCACGATTAATCCACGAACCGTTCCACAAGCCAAATAATCAATCCCTGTTTCTGGAGGACTAAATGCGATGCTTTCGACAGTTTGATCTTCATTCTGGACGGAAGAGCTTCCTGCGTCTCCAGTAGCCGACACACATGACACCAAGTAAAGAAGCTGTAAATAAACAAAAGCTACTTAGAAAAGACTCGCTCAACTGTCACACATAATTTAGACGCAATAATAAGGTACATAATGTCTTACTTTGCCATTCACAGCATTAAACATCCTGACGGATCCATCTGTACAACCACCGGCTACTACTTGCTTCGAAGAATGTGCTGCAACGCAGAGAACAGCACTAGGACTGGATAATCCTTTAGTAAAGTTGAAAAGAGCATCTCCACTCTTCAAATCAAAGAGCTTCAGTGTTCCACAAGCATAGCCAGCAAGTAGCCTCTTTCCTATTATTTAAAATTCCACCGAAAGTTTGAATTTCTAATTTCTTTCGTCTTAATAATATTTTAATAAGATTATTATATTATATTATAATGTTTAAATACCATCTGGTAGCAAAGTAGCGTGCTCACACTTCACTGAGCTTCCACTGTATATTTTACAATCTCCCGTTGGAATCTTCCACATATATATTGACCCGTCTTCACAGCCTGCAAACAAAACATTGCTCCCAAAGTGCCAAAAGCTCCACTAAAATAAAATTTAAAAAATAGGTAATCATTAGTTGTTAGTCATTCCATACAATGAGTAATATACAAACTATTTTCATTTATTATGGATTTTGGTATCAATAAACAAATTACCGTTAGTTCTCCTGCCTCAAGCGTTGTAACGAGTTCATTATTAGCAACTTTCCAAACTTTCACAATCCCTGATAAATCTGAGGTGCTGCAATACGTAGAATCCCAACTAAATGAAGCACTAACCACGGAATCCTAAATATTCATTTAATCAAATAAATACATTCGTCACAGAAATGGCATTTATGCTGAGTTATTTTATTACTCGTCAACTTCAATTCCCTTTAATTTTGCATATAGTACCTTATGTCCTCTGCAAACGCAAATGGGTGATTGACTTTTAATTGACGAATTATCCCAAATATTTGCTACGTCATCTTCCCCACCAGTAATCAATCTATTCCCCGTTCCGTCAAATGAACAGCAAAATACCGACGATTCTAGGAGACAAAAAGTTATTGATTATTTTATTTTTTAGATTCATTTTACAATAAGGATGAGTAAAGACTGCAGTAAAATAGTGTATCTTACCCTGATGACTCGTCAAAATATAATCTGGTTTCTGACCCTCAAAACCCTCCACTCCAACTGACATCTCACCATCCATTTCATCCTCCTCGTCATCAGCAAAGTCCCCCAAATCTGTTTCATCATCATCTTGAATCTCGATCAAGTCATCTTCGTCAAATGTGTCGTCCATGTCATCACCCATGATTTCATCGTCATTATTATCTCCTACCCCACTCGCTCCATGTGGCGGTGTTCGATTGGCTTTCATGTTTGCATGTAATTATTCTAAATGAGCTGTAACATAAGAAAACAAGTATATAAGTAATTAAAATGATTTAGTAATCCCAACAACATGCAATTCACAATAATTAATTTCAAATAATCCATCACTAATTCATCTGCAAACACACACAACGGGGAAGCGCACTAAGCGCAGCGTTACGTTGCTGTATTCTTTAGCGTCCCAAAGCAAAAAGGAACAAAGACCTATTTTGCTTTCAATATGCCCCACACTTCAAAATATTTTGGCACAAGCAAAAAACCCAAGAGCTGTCCAAGTCTCATTAGAGTGCTTTTACAATTTATTCATCATTTATTTAATGCATCAATTCCTTCCAATAAGCCTCATTTTTTTAATGCGTCGTTATCTGGATTGAGAACAGCGGATTATATTTGCATAATAAAGGTATAGTAAAGTGGAATACTTATAAATACCAATTTTTTAAAGGAAAGCCCCGTGTTATGTTACGATATGCGCCTTGCCCTAGTACATGTGTTTTACGTTACCGGCAGACTGAAATTCGCAGCTCGTCGCTACAATACAATTAAAAAGTTTCATTAGGATGCTAGGCTGATTTGGTAAATTCGTAAGGGAATCTTCATGAATTATGAATTTACATAATTGCACATTGGCATGCCTGCCTGCGGATCCAAAAGACTGCATGTTTTTGGAAGTGTCAACTTCTAACGCTACTCTAAAAGTGTGGTGCTTGTCGCGTCGCGTCGCGCCGTCCCGTTCCCGTTTGGGATGTAGCAGCAGAGCCAACTTGCAAAGATAAGTTGTATTTACAACAGGAAGGAATATTTCCTTTAGAACCTGTCGCAAATAGCCTAAGAAAGTTTTAGGTACCTCTGTCCCATTCCTAACACTTAACACGGCATCTGAGGACTCAACTTAAATATGTATATAAAAGTAGGTATTTGTATGTGATGAAGTGATGAATACTGCTCAAATCGGGACAAATATGGGTGATCCAAACACTTTCTTATCATGATTCATAACATATTCTTTAAGTGGACTGGAACATTAGCTCCTTCATTGGACATCGACATTGAGTCTACCAACTCACGAAACCTAATAATATGCAAACACTCACTTTACGTACCTTCCCTAGTAAAATCTTATCAGTATTCATACTTGCTTATCTGACCTTACACCCTACAGATCCATATACTGGCTCTATGAGAATCTTCAAGAAAATTAGTAACTGCTCAATGCATGATCAATCATCATGCTATACGATGATGATGATAACTCACACTAGATACTAATTCATATAATTTTTCATCTTATATTCCAATGCATTTTTCTTATCACACTAAACTTGTGTATTTTTTAAGTTTAAAGAAGCATTGAGGGCGAAGGCAAGCAAGAAAGTTGGACGATCCATCTTCTCTTTCTCGAGTCCAGCAAAATCCAGATCTTTAGGTCCTCCATCGCCCAAAGCACACTTTCACCATTAGCGAGACAGACACGTATTCAAGGAATAATTTTAGGCCGAATGTTAAAGATTTTTTAAGATCAGTTCAGGAAAAGTTAATTATTGCGAGAACAATTTTACAATTTTAGATTTCACTCGACAAAATTCCACAATGGGTTGGGTCTCCAGAGCAGTTTTAACTTTCGCAAAGTCAAATCCGGCAAAGCTCAACGGGATTTGCATGATTAATCAGTGCAACAAACATGCCTTTTCAACCTCAACTTTTAACGCTGGTAAGTTGACTTAATTGATGAACTAACTAAACTTAAACTATACCGTCTAATTTTTATATTTTAATTATATTTTCCATCGATTTTGTCAGCTCGTATGTTCACTGACAAACATGAATGGGTAGATCTAAAAGGGAAGGTTGGGACTGTCGGTATTTCAAACTATGCCCAAGACTCTTTAGGCGATATTGTCTACGCCCAACTCCCAGATGTTGGCTCAGAATACGGCATGCTAGGTAAACATTTATTTAAAACTATCTGTTAACTAAATTTTAATTTTTCTACGATAAGGATGTGCAATTTAACTTTTTCTCTGTAGATGAATGCGGTGCTTTGGAAAGTGTGAAAGCGGCTAGCGAATTATTCTGCCCCGTTTCCGGGAAGATTGTTGAGAAGAATAGCGAGGTAGAGACTACACCTGGCCTGATAAACACATCATGCTACGATAAAGGTGAAGCTAGTTAATAGTCATTAGTTAATTCTTATTATTTAAAGTATTTACAAATTGCGTTATTTGACTGTGGCAACTTTTCCCAATATTCCAGGATGGCTTTTTAAAATTGAACTGTCGAAACCAGAAGAAATGAAACAGCTAATGGATGAACCTGCGTATGAAGCATTTTTGAAAAAGCAAAGCGATGAGGGTTAGATCAAACAAATTGCAGCTAAAATTAAAATCTGCAATCAATTCACGCTTATTTACGCCAATCCTGGAATGAAAAGAATAAAAAAGTAGAAACGATGAAAGAAATGAAATGATATTTCTACCATTACTGATGATAATAGAGGCAATTTTTTTTTGACTAGTTACATATATTAACTTGTCTAACTATTATAGTGCATAATTATATGATGTTATCTGTTTGTTAAGTTACAAAATTGTAGAGAAGACGAGACCAGTAAGTCATTTTTATGGTGCAATTATGAACTTTGCAAGAAGTTTAAAATTAAAATACAGTTTTCAAAGATAACAGTTAAAAGATGAGAAGCAATTTACTAATGTCAAATATAAGTGCTCAATTATTTTATCATTATTGCATTAATTAATCCCACATCCATCATCTAACACCACGCAGTATAGCCCATACACTCCATTCTCATTCTGCATTTGACTAATTTCAAAAACGCCAAACCCTGCCCATGTGTTCATGCACTAACTTCCGGTGTTTTCAAGTTAAAAGTTAACTACAGATTCGTAAACAAAACTAACTTTGCAATAACCATTCCTACTTTTTTAAATGTTTCAGCTGTCTTATACCTTACATTATAAATATCAGCAATAAATATAACTACACATCAAATGCACAAATTATTGTTTATAGCTTTATCTAATTGCTCTTTTAATTCTAATTCCAAAGCTCTCACCTTTCACCAATTAGATTTCCAAAAATTTGGATCGCTCCACTTCACTTTTTCAATATTGCTGTTTCCTGTTCACAATCTCAAAAGCAGTCCTGTTACACGCAGATTAATTAATGTCATTACTAATTTACTTTAACGATAAGAAAAACCTTGCTTAGCTCACTTCTACTAACACCTAAATGCACTGGGTTGGATCGTATTTAGACTTAGGGTTTAAAAAAAGCTACAAAAAACAATTGACTTTTCTGGAAAGAGGTGACTTTACTCTTTATACACATGTGACAATACAAGCAAGTCGTCGTGTTTCTAAAAGCCTATACCTCAGCCAGTTTGCTTTTCCTGCTCAAAAGTTTGAGATGGTTTGAGAGAACTCGTTCAAGGACGAATGACGGTGAGTCGCAGTTGCACGATGCTTTATGGCTATGAGTAGGGTGTCATGTGCATTGGCTACTATGCTATAAAATGTATTTAGGCACTCTGCAGCAAACAGAAACATGTATGATTTTTCACATGCAATCTGCCCATTATACATTAAAAAATTTAACTATAAATTAGTAAACTCCTTTCTAGCGGAAATTAATTCTCAAATCATAGCACAGATGGGATCGCAGGCTGAAAGTGAAATGCTGAATTTACCGAATGTCATAGTAAAGTCATCATCATCTTAGTTGTTGACTGTGATGCGGTTAAAAATTAAATTAATAATTGCTATCGTCGTTTAAAGAAATGACTAAAATGGAGCGTGTGAAATATGTACGTTATTTTTGCCATTTCCCATTTCCCATATCAGCTCTAGCACTGGATGAGGAAAATATTATATTAAGAAAATTAAGGTAATTTATTGTGATGAGATCATGAT
>JAQGAH010000306.1:0-49627 GCA_034696885.1 Lepidocyrtus paradoxus | reverse complement strand
CTTAAGTACTGGGGCAACTTGATACTGTAATTCTACTCAAGATGTTAACTACTCAAGACTATATATAGATGGGCCTTAAGGTTTGCTGATGTAATGGTGTTATTTAATTTTTTCAGAGGTTTCAAAATGAACCCCTGGGCAACCGGTGGAAACAGCGCGACAGCTGTGCTGGTCGCGTTGGCGATGTTTATTTTAGTTAGTGGAGATACCAACTCTCAACAAGGGACCCTGAACGCTGGAGGGACTGGGGAGGAACCTGCTCGACTTTTGGTCTCTAAACAGTTGCTGAACAAGTATGTTGTGGAGAACATGGACGTGGTTATCAAGTACAGCATTTTCAACGTCGGCGCCGTCACTGCCACCAATGTGCTCCTCAAGGATAGCTCTTTCGGACCGGACTTCAAGGTTGTTGGTGGTCAGACTGAAGTGAGCCTTGGAAGGATCGCACCATCAGCTAATGTCACCCACACGTTGGTCGTGAAGCCACTCAAGTTTGGATATTACAATTTTACTGCTGCTCAAGTTTCTTATGCTTCCGGAGATGAGTCCAAGGAGGTGAGCTAACAATAAAAACCTCGTTGGGAGTAAAATACAGATCTATAATTAGATAGTGATTTTGTAAAGCTGGATAATCTACAAAAAAAATCTTCCTATTTAATTTTTGTAGATTCTTCAAGGATTCTCAAGTGAGCCCGGTGAAGGCTACATCGCTCCATTCAGGGAATTCGACAAGAGGTTCTCTCCACATTTGGTAATAATTCACTTTTAAATAAGATTCATTTTGTTAACCTTCCCGTTTGCATTTCTTATCGTTCGTACTAATCATGTTATGATGTTTGTTTTTAAATTACAGTTGGATTGGGCTGCATTCGCGATCATGTCTCTACCCCCACTTTTCATTCCCTTCATGTTGTGGCACTCCAGCAAGTCCAAATATGAAGCTGTTATGAACGCCAAAAAACTTAAATAAATCCAATTAAAGAATGCATCACTTCAATTACAAAATTAAAGCTGCTGAACATCCAATAAAGCTGGCCAAAGTCTAATCATCACGTTTGAGTGCATTTATTTTCTTTTACGTCAATCTATTTGGCCTTTTAACGAAGTAGAGTATCCCATTCTTTTCAAAATGAAATGTTTTTTTTTTTGTGTAAAACTAAATGTTGTATGTACATTTATGTTCTTGGTGTTAGCAATTATACTTATGTTATGCTGAATTAAGTAGGTATGAAAGCGTATCGTCATGTTTATGGTTGATTATGTTTATAATAAATAATGTATAAATGTGAGTCAGATGTTTTTTTCTTTAAAAGCTATATACTGACGATCCTGGAATGATTGTCTTATTTAATTCTTATCTCTTCGACTGAAGAACAAATGCAGAGGATGGTAATAATGGTACTAATTTTGTTGAAATTAAATAAATCACTCATCTGATATTATTTGTTTAAAAAAATCTTGGCCATTGTTTGTCTTTTTTTTATTTTAGCTTTCCAACGAAAAAAATCTTGGTCATGAGTCATTGTAGTATATAGCAAAATTGTTAATCACAGTTGGTTTTTTTTAAGATTTTGAAACATAGAGTTTGATAAGTTCACCCGAATCGTAACCTTTCATAGTTTTGACGCTTTACCGATAAGATCCACGTATCCACCTGAAATAACCTTGACCCCTGACTCCTTTATCACAACTTCAAAAGGTATCCGATTTCCATCATTCCATGTAAGAACTTGGAGAGTCTCCCCAGGATTTACGGGCTTGGAAAAGCGACCTTTCACGGCTTTGAAGAAGCTTGGATTGGAATCAGCATACTTTCTCAAAATTAGCCTTACAGCAATGCCATATGTGCAAAGTCCATGTAATATTGGCTTAGAGAATCCTCCCATTTTAGCAAACTCTGGGTCAATATGAAGTGGATTTGCGTCTCCACTCAGACGATACAGAGCAGCTTGGCCACTGTCAGTTTTAAATTCCAGTATTGCATCTGGATCCCTTTTTGGTGGGGCAATTGGCCTTGTGATGAGCTTAGCAGTGTCTCGTTTCCCACCAAACTTTCCAGCCCCAACTTCAAAAGTAGACCATTCCGTAGAGAATATGGGTCCATCCTTGTCTTCACCAGTGACTTTGATCACATAGACGCATCCAGAAATTTTATCCATTACATCGATCACTTCTGTCTTCAAAGTCAGCTCGGCGGCTGCGGGAAGGGGTCGCATCAATTCCACATACTGCTCTCCGTGAAGTATCTGGGTAAAGTCGATGTTTAAGCTGGGGATTTTCATAACCTCAAACATGCACTGCATCCCAGGTACTACAGGAAATGTAGGGAGGACGCGGAAATCGTCAGAATTCTCATATAGATAATTCATGCCTTCTGGATCATCTAGGTGGAGTCCCACTATGAAATATTTTAATTAAATTAAATATATCATAAATTCAATAATAACAAAAAATATAAAAAATTGGCAGAATTTGTAATTCCTGTCATACATCCTAGTGCGTATAAGATGGGGTCGTTGACGCTGTACTTGTGTTTAATGTCTGGGAATGTCGCGTCAGATAAATTAAGCCTTGTAATGTTGCTCCCACCCCCGAGCCCTTTTTCCTGCATTCTCAACGCTTCCATAAACTTGCCCATTGCTTCCTCTGGTGAATTCGGAGTGTCGGGATTGGTTGACATGTCAGTTATTTGAACCCATTTGTCCCGAATGCTTTCTACGGATACATCCTCTGACAAGTTTGCTCTCAGAACTGCTCCTCCAGATCTGTTCCACTGGTCTGATTTAAATATTTCAATTTAATTAAGATACCAGATATCTGTACTTTTGGTTTCAACCCAGATATGTATATGCATGCAATTTTACATCGTGCGGCAAATCCTGCAGCAGCTTCAATCACGGCTCCATTTTCAGTGCATTCTTCATGACACATCCAAGCTACAACTGGTGCAATTAACTCCGGCTTGAAGGCAGCATGTAGTTCTAAATTGGTAAATAAAATATTTTTGTATTAATATAATTTGATTTAATTTAAGTACACATTCAATGGCCTTAAAAGTCAAATAACTTGGGCCTTTCCTACCTGGGGGCAGAATATTTTCTGTCAGTCTAGAACCAGCCATGGGCACAATTGTATTTGAAAAGATATTATACCGAGCACCTTCCTTTGCCAAAGTATTTGTGAAACCAACAAGCCCAGACTTGGCGGCAGAGTAATTGGCCTGTCCGAAGTTTCCGAGCAGGCCAGCAACGGACGAGGTGTTCACGACCCTTCCATAATTCTGCTTCCGGAAATGATCCCAAGCAGCTTTGGTCGTTTTGTAGGAACCCATGACATGAACTTGGTTGATTAGATTCCAGTCTGCATCCGACATTTTAATGAAGGACCGATCCCGCAATATTCCCGCATTGTTAATGAGAATGTCAATCCGTCCAAATTTCTCCACCGCCGTTTTAATGATCTTGTCCCCTTCCGTAACAGAATCATAATTTGGCACAGCTTTCCCCCCTTTCTTGAGAATTTCTTCGACGACAGAATCCGCTGCCCTCTGACTGCTCCCATCACCCTGCATACTGCCACCCAAGTCGTTAACAACCACAGATGCTCCGCGAGCTGCAAGTAGCAACGCGTATGCCTTACCAAGCCCTCCTCCTGCTCCTGTCACCACGGCAACGCGTCCATCAAATCTTAGAAGACGATTCATGATTTCTTTGGAAGGTTCAGAAGTTGCCTTCTTGAAAAACTTCCAACTGAAAATAAATGCTGCAATAAAAAATTTAGGAAAAAAGTTTATAAATATAACCAAACTAATAATTAGTTAATACAAAATGCCCAATAAACTTACATTTTAACAATTAGCCAAGTCAAACTAAACTTATTCTCAATTACAACAAAATCGCATATCACATTAACATTAACAAGCTATGTTCTTATTTTTATTTAGCAATTTATATGTCAAAGCTATCAAACAACGATAAGCGTCCTATGACATGTACATATTATGGATAAATAAGATAAGTCATGTTGCTAGCCTTTTCATCCATTTCCATGATACTATATGCACTATATAGTTTTACCTATACTCATCCCATGTCCTAGATAAACTTATATAGGGGAATTATGTGAAAAACAAGCTTCCATTTAATAAAGATGACCTCTGTATATCGAGAATAATGGAGCATCCTCATATCAATCATCCACACCCACCACAACCTCGTAACTCTGAGTTTAGTTGGTACTCTCGCCTCATTTATCATGCAGAGATCAATAGTTATAAAAAGTAGAATGGACATGCAACGTTTTTTAACGGGGAACCTCGATCATTTAAAGATTTTTCGCATGATTACCTATAATAATGTCATGTCATGATTGGCTGAATATTGAATAAAAAATTTACAAAAAGTTAAAGATGACTTAGCTTACATGAAAAGACGCCAGTTATCAATTAGTTGATAGAGCGGGTCAAACTAAATAATGTAAAATTACAAAGTGTATGAATGTGTATTTTGAATGATCATTAAGTCTAAATTTAGTTAACTTACTATTCATTTCAAGCTTGTTTTTGTCTCCTCTTTAAAGCTCTAGGATTATTAGTTGCACTGATAATTGATCAAGTGCTTCTGAAAACTAGGTAATTGTGAATTACAATCACGAGAAAGTTGAAGGATGTTATGTGCAGTTACAAATTGACGGAAAACTTTCACTTTTCACTAAACAGGCTTGTGAAATACTTTAGTTCTGGACAAGCCCATGTGTTTTGACAGATGACCTTGTAGAATGCATGTAAGACAAGTGGATTGTAATGCAATATATGCAGCAGCCTTGCATGTTATGTCCTGGCTCGGCTTGTCAATATTGCAAAGAATATGGGTCTGTAAAGTAAAGTGGAAGCAGATTCAGGAATTTGTTTTTGTTGGAAATGTAATTCTGTCTAGTAATGATAATTTAGTTAGCAATTGGTTTAACTATAACCGATGAGATTCTCATTGTGTACAATATACTTGCTTGTTAGTTGTCTTTTTATCGATCATGATTCATCACATTTCATGCAACATGAATGTTTGCAGAAGTAAGTTTAAAAAACTTAAATGAATAAATTAACTGTAATTATGGGGGAAAAATTACATTTTCCTGAAAAACGTTCATGTCTATTGAAATCTGATCCCAATTGCCTTAAGAATTTCTACAGAAATGGTTCTATAGTATCTTTCTTTACTTCCTGTCTCAATTTGCCCCATAAAAAGAACTGAATTATGTATCATGTTTGCAATCAACCATGTTTCGCACTTAAGACATGTTAGGTCCACTAAAGTATTTTATAAAAATTCTATTTTTGGTTCGAGTATTCCAGTTTGAATGCAAGTGTATTCAAGAGTCAATAACTTGTAGGCAGGTCATTTTCCTGTGATGGTCGGTCTCTAGCTAAACAAAAGGTTGGGAAGAATGTTTTGTCCCACTGGATGGAAGGAGTCATTGCTAGCTTAACTGCTGACAACAACAACAACATTCTAAGATGAACCGATGACCGAATAATCTAACGGTTCGTTCATCTTCGAATAATCTAAATCTTTATGTCTATTTGAAAAAAGTTCACACCTTGACAATTTGTCCGAAAAAAGTGACACTTATGTCATAATTTTATGCTCTTTCGCAAAACTAACAACCAGTCCAAATGAAGAAATAAAATAGGTGGGATAAATAACCACGATAATTACATAATTGCAAATCTAGTGCAAGGATAGATAAATCCCTGACAAGAATCCGTTCATTTTAATGTAAAATTCCTATATTCAACATCAACCATCACTACCACCATTCCTGGTTTATTCCATATTGCAAATTGCAATCCGATTATATAGTTTAGTTCGTTTCTTGAGAATTGATGAAGTAGACGTTGTCATTATACTGCTTGAAAGGTTAAATACTTTTCCAATTCCTCCTCTGTCATTGGCCGCAATCTTTAATGCCAGCCTCTTTATATCCTCCCTTAGCAATACGTAAGATTCCCCTCAGTCGGTTTTTTTATTCATGTCGAATACATTGTCCAGAGAGAAAAATAATCCAGAGAGAAATGTGAACAACCTTGAATTAAACGGTTAAAAAGAGGACTGCATCATGTAAACCAAAATCAGGAGAGTTCATACCTTTTACATAGGCATTAATGTGCTTTGTTCCCTAATGGACTTTTTCTGTTACAAGGAAAAACATTCGAGTCCCGTTTCGTATTTCTCCAGGAGACCAGATTACATCAGTAAAAATGTTTTATTTTATGACACCAATAAATATAAAAGTAAATTGCTATATTTCACCTTCCAAGACCAAATAAACTACATGGCTTTCCAAATCTAACGGCTCCTTTCTTTAGTAAATCCATTCCATACCTCCAACCAAACGGCGAGCTGGAAAAAAATCTTATCATTCTATCTCATAATATAATGACGCAACAGGTTAGCCGTTTTTTTCTCTGGATAAGAAACGACAAAACAACGTCACTGTCCTCACCAGTCTATCCTGTACAGTCTACATAGTCTACAATGTCAAAGGGAAAGAACAAACCATTGCCTTGAGACTTTTCACCTTGCGTTCCTGCCCATTGCCCATTTCTCGCATTCCCACCAAAGAAGTTCACTTGGCATCCTAAGCCAAATACTAAGGTGAAAGCACATAAGATTTGTATACAGCTCTGGACATGGAAAACATTTTTTTTGCCGGTGATCATGATTCCTGATAATGATAAAATTTATGTGAAGCTAGATCAATGAATTCCTCTTGTCGTTGCTGGCCTTAGGATAAAACAGGACCTACAACAGTTACCGCGGGGTTGCTGGGTGGAAACAATGCAAAGCCCGGATTTAATCGTTTGATCGACAACCAGGTTGGGAGGGAGAAAGCATGCATGTTGGCTTCGTGAGCGTCACCCATATCATTCATATCACAGTGTCTGATATGGATTTGTATTGTTGTTGCGGGGAAAGTTTTTTCCTCCAGTTCGTTTCCTGCAGTCCTCGAAATCCCTTTTAAAGATGGGAACATAGTAATATTAACCACACAACCCCATCTCCCACTATTTGATTGTAATGGTGACGCTGACTGGCCATGGCCGAGCTTTCACTCGATTATACCTGTAATATAATATATTAGATTAATATGTACGGTATGAAAAGGAGGAAGAGACCAAGGGAAATATTTATTATTGTAAATGTTGTTTGCCTTATTTGTATATTTTTATTGTATTATGATCCGCGGAGAAAATGAAAGAAAGTGATTTTCTTTTCGTTTGGGAGTATACGCATGTATAGTCATTCGTAAAGGAGCCACAAAGCTGTTCATGCATCTCAACGGTCAACGGTATTTGTTGCCAGTTGATGATAACGTGTTCGTTAGTGAGTATAGTTATGTGCTGCTTGCAATTTGCAACATTTATATGCTACATATCCCATGCACTTTCTTTGTATTTACAGTTTATTAAGGAAATAAAAATTTAGAGAAATGGTTTTCATTTAGTGAGTAGGAGGAGAATTGTCCAATCCTGTGGTTGGCGTTACATTGCAAAATCTGCAAAACATCTTAAAACGTGTGGACATGCATAGGTAGATATGTATGCAAAGCAGAATGTCGTGCTACTCGTGGGCTCCTTGTCAAGCATAACAAATAGTTAGTCAACCCAGAGTTAATCAACTTGTAAGGGAAACGTGTCCAGAGAAAGTGTGGGGAACAGGAGAGAGAAGAGTGTGTAAAAGAGAGGAAGCACAATTAGATTTTTTGCTCGCTCTTGCTAGACTTCAGGAAAGGAAACTTTCACTTAATCTGCTTTCACTTTGACGGTTGCACGGTCAGTGGTAAGACTTGGAGGAGTTGGAGTTCCTTAAAGTTACTTTGCAAGTCAAGCGTGTGAAAGAGAGAAAAAAAACTCATTTGTTTCATTCCATAGTTCGATCGTAATTGGGCAGTTAAATTCTATTAAGAGACTACTAGATAGTTGAAAGTTTGAAAAGTGAAATTTAACAAAAAAAATAGTGAAGTGAAAAAAAATCACTGAATAATTAATTAATCGGTACATTATTGCATGTGATGAAACGGAGTAAACATATTTAGGCATCATGGTAGAAACGGAGAAAGTGTGCAATCACAAAATATCTTCGGCGGCAACCACCTCCGAGCTCGTCCAACAAACAAAGCCTGGCGGTGTGGAGCACTTTGTCTCCACTTCTGCAACTACGACAACAACCTTTCAAAATAAATACGAACGGGAAGAGAGGAAGCCTGCAATTACGAGATCAACATCCGCGTACTATGTGTTTTCTAGTTTGCCCCAAGTTGTGCATAGCGTTAGACCAAGGACTGGATACCGTAATAATGTTTCCAGGTAAGAGATAGTAAACTGTTCCTTGTGATGGATAATGTCTTTATATGAAGTATTCAAGTGCTCAGATATTCTCACATACTTACACATATTTACCTAAACTCTCTGTCTATTATCGGATTTAGCTATATGAATTTTTTAAATGGCATAGCAAACTCTGCCTTCATATTGTGCTGCTGGTTTATTTAATACGAGCAAGGATCTGAATGAATCACTCTGAATAGTCTGAATATTCTTGAGCTGAGCTTAATTGAAAAATTGCACTGATTGTATTTACATTTGGTGTAAAACCAGAATCTAAGATTTTACTCTATGCAAATTTCTTTCTTGCTGATCAGAGACCCTCGCCGAGAATGCTTTTTCTGAATTCAGTTATTCCTGTTTTATGAAGACATTTTTGCTTATCTTACTGGTTCTTATAATGGTCTTGTCTTCACATGTACATAAGGGCTGTCCACGAAGTGAAAAACTTTGGGTCTTTTTTACCATCTTGATCTTACATGTATTATTGTATTACATATTTAAGAATATTTTTAATTCGACTAAATCTGAACTTGAATCGAACTTGGAAAAATTCTCTTTAAAAAGTAAAGATGTGCCTACATAATCCTAAGCCTGGTTTAGAATAAAATACAAACACTTTTACCACTGCTGACGAGTGAAGCATTTCTGCCCGATTGCTCGATAACTAGGAAATACTTGCAGGTATTTATATAATTTAAATAATTTAGATATCTGAGGATGAGTAAAGCTATATAATTATCTCCAAGTTCCAATTTTCAACCAGATTCATGGAAATGGACAGAAAGGGATGCCTAGAATGTTCGACTGGGCCTCGTGCAATGGGAATTTATTTTAATGACATTCAATAAGATATGAAATGCCAGCTTGCTAGCCTACAGCATATATGGAATATAAATTCTAAGACAGAAATACCATCAGTATCATACGCCCATCCTTGGAAAGCCAAAGTGAAAGCTTAATTTATAGCTGTATTAAAACTAGTCGAAATTCAAGGTAACTCTGGTAGCGAAATTTAATACAAAAATATGTCTTCATCCGAACTTCCCAACTCCCGTGAAAATCCTAATGAGCAGGAATTTGAAACACCAGAGGATGTTTCTACCGCAGTGGAGGAACTGGATGATCTAATTGCGGAGCTCCAGCGACAGAGA
Organism: Lepidocyrtus paradoxus; assembly: GCA_034696885.1. Taxonomy (NCBI): domain Eukaryota; kingdom Metazoa; phylum Arthropoda; class Collembola; order Entomobryomorpha; family Entomobryidae; genus Lepidocyrtus; species Lepidocyrtus paradoxus. Next base: position 40,090 of record JAQGAH010000306.1, on the reverse strand, counting down.
GAAGAGCTGGCGGAAATTCGCATGCATATGTTTTTTAGAATTCGCAATATTGTAAGTGCTCGTACCTAAATATTACGTACTCATTTTAATTTTAGATTTGCGATATTTGCACTTGACTTGAATTACAACAATTAATATGTTTGCTACAGGATGAGGAGATCTCGTTGTATCAACAGACGATTGAACATTGTGAAGCAATAATGGGGGAAGATGACGGAGAAGAAGAGAATTCTTCGGAGGAGACTGACTTCAGGTCAATAGAATACCCAGGACAGGACGAATGCGATACAGACACATTCTGATTAATTTTGAGATTTTCGGAGATTTTTCTTTTAACTTGTTTTAGTTGTTTTTCAAACTAGAAATAAATTCAAACAATGTGGATAAATTGACATTCTTATCAGTTTATAAATATTTGTAATATATAATTCTTGCTACAATTTGTTTTCCCAAATTTCACTTGACGCATTCATCATTAGTCACAGTAACGTTGCATGTTTGCAAAAGTATATAGAAGGTTTGCTTTGAGAGAATTTCCTTCAATTTACTGAGAATCGTTATTTCCGCGTACGGTGTACGCCATCTTCAAGGGAACTTTTATTCTAGTGAAGGTGCCAGTTTTACGATGGGTGGGTTAGTTGATGTTGACGCAGTCGCTTGCATTTCAGTTTGCCTTTTAAAAAGTAGCATTGATTTCATGATTTTAACTACAATAAGGTAGCCTGTAAAATTACATAACTGCTTGGTAGTGCACTCATTTTTTTGTCGAGGTCAACTTCCTATTTCTACCTGGTCAATAAAAATCCAGTACAGTTAATTAAGATAATCCATATGAAATACGCTAATCCAACAGCCTGCAGTGAAGACAGCTATCACTTCAAAAATGACTTTTATTTGTAGATGTGTTCCGTGTTCTTATTGTTAATTGCTTAGCTCACCTACGGAAAAGGTCAAAAGGACATTATTTTTGTTTCCTGGCATAACAGAAAAGCCATTGCCCTTCAGCAATTATTGCTAGTTTTACGTTAGCATGGAATGGGCTATAAAAAACTTTAACAAGCAAACTCTAAGCAAGTTTAATTCTGCAAGTTTTTCTTATCTCCAATTCCATTCACCCATATTGTAGGTATATATCTATATTATGTTTAATTGAAACAATCAACAAACCAGTTAAAAAGCAGAACTGCACAGAATATAAAATTTCCTGTTTCTTGTCCTTAATCACCCCTTTCATCATAAACCTCAACAGTTTTTACATTTGACTATAAAGGCCTCGTTGTAGAGGATCAATAATAGCGACATTTTGAACTGTCCACGACACAAGAATACTGCAGTGATTTTTTTTTTTCATTTTGAGATTTCTTCGCCAACCGTTGAAAGCATTTCCGGGGAACATTTGACATTGCGTGCAAAATTTTCCTGACTCCTAGCTACAAACTACATACACCAAAGTTAAATGAATGCATAATAGTGATCAAGATTGAATGAGATAAAAATTAAATGTCATGTCATGTAAATTGTCAGCATTCTAAAAATGACCTGTACAGGGTCATTTCCATCTCTGTCGTTAATGTTGGAGTGCAGTAGTCTACCATGCTATTATCTTGCTATTGGCAATAATGGTTAGTATAAAAGCAAGCTATTGCATTGTAATGGGTAGACATTCCAAAAATATTACTTATCAAGCCCCGAAATATATATGACATTAGCTTTAAAGTATTCGAAAAAACCACTGAAACATTACATCAAAAAGTAAATGAAACTTAATCGAAAATTTGCAATAACTATAAATATTTAATGCTCAACTTTATTACTTTGCAACCTACAAATTGCTTTAAATATGACTTGTTTAATTCTTTAAAAGACAAACTATTGAAAAATATTTTGGTTTGGAAGCCACACGATCAATACCCATACAAAATCTTCGGATGATAAGTAAAAAGAGCATAAACACGATTTTTGATAAGAATGGAATCTCGAGTAATAAATAAATAGATAGGTACCGGTTGATCAAACGAAAAACTGCCACACCAGAGACCACTTTTGTCAGGGGGGAAGAACATAGGTATTCGGATGATGAATGACTTCCATATGCATTTCCATTTTAGACTAATTCCATCCAAAACTACTTCCGTTTTGCTTTCTTTCCACTCTACCTACTCAAATGGGAACAGCGTTTATTGCTAGATGGAGGCAATATGAAGGAGGAGAAAGTTCACTAAAAGAGAGTTTGAAATAAAATGCTCTTGTTTTCATCCATATATTTATGTGCCCTTTCTCCTGAAAGGTAACAAGGTATGTATTGATGGATTGGCTAATCTCTCCAGCCAAGCTGAACGCTTTATTGAGAAAGGATGGAAACCTTCAAAATCAGTCTACACAAAGTAAATTCCCTGCTTTGACACCAACTACTAAGTAGTTCTTGTAGACCTCTACATAGGATTGCATATGGGGCTTGGCTATGCTTGTGTAGAAATGAGCAAACAGGATAATAAGGAGAAAGCCCCGTTTCCATATCTTTGTCATCGGTAGAAAAACACAGCATGGCTTAATATGGAGAATGCCTTGATAGGCATTCTTTGCATTTGGAATCAACCATGGCAATAAGTAATTTCACATACTATGACGATTGCGATTGCATTTTATCTGGAGAAGGGATCTTGTTAGTTTTTCTGTGGTTTTTTTTACTCTGTAGAAAGAAAGGAAGAAAGAAAGACGAATGTGAGAGTTGAGCATGCATTTTTCTACGTACTTCTCTCCATCAAGCTATACCTATATGTGAAAGTAAAGGGGAAGGTGCTTTTAATGGAAGGAATGAAAACGGTCATCAAGAGAGTGGAAGCTCTTTAGTAGTAAGGAGAGTACAGAAGTGGCCGGACAAAATGACAAAATTATCGTACGGTCTTTGCAGAGATCGATAAGGCAAAGCACCGGCGGTATGCACTCCTTTCCAATATTATACGCATAGCCAAGCATGACAGATGGCAAGGAAGAAAGCCAAGAATATGGCCCGATATGATATGCCTACTTTATGATGGAGGAATTGGAATGCAAAGGTGAAAGCAGAAAGGTATGACGATTTTCCTCTGCTCCTAATGTGGCTTCTGCCCCGGCTCTGCTTCTTTTCCTCGGACATTCCCACAGTTGAGCTCAGTTCAGTCTTGGACGGAGCCATGCTCGAGCAACAAGACAGTTCAGATTGTGATTACGGTGGCGTCACTAAACCCAACATTAACAATAACAATGTCGACAATAATACTCTAAACGTTTCTAACAATGGGGTGGTAAATGGGAGTGTTGATGGGAACGACGGCACTGTCACCCCCTCTCCCCTCGCAGCACCGACATCCTCCTCAACGACAACGACGACGACAGTGAGAATTCATACGACTTATAAGAAACGGGCGAGTAAATTCATGAACCGGCCAAATGTCCAAAATGGACTCGGTGCTAATTCATTGCTGAACCCGTATGGTGCTACTGGAGGGATCGTCGGTGGTGGCAGTTCTAGTTTAGGTGGTAATCTTTCAGGGGGAAGTAGACTTTTTAACAACCACAGTAGTAGCCATCCCCCCGTAAATAGTCTGTTTAACAATAGGAACAGTAATCAACATAGGTCACTTACCACGAGAAGTTCATTGTTTGGTGGTGGTAGTGGCGGTGGAGGGATCACCTCCCCGCAAGGTACCACCACCGGATCCACGACGACCACCACGGTGGAATCTAGACCTCCCTTTGTGACGACTGTCACAAGGGGTCGCTTCTTACCTTCCAAGTTTGATTTGATGGTAGAGAAAAGTCTGTTCACTTTCTCGAGTCGGCCAAAACCCGTAGGTCTTATAACAAGACATCAGTGCTCCTTGTCCGGCGGGCCACTCAAGGAAAATACTAGTGAAAATTGCCAGTAATACATGTTCAGAGAATATTCATAGCGGTGACTTCTCTTTTGGTGCATTTCATTTGTCCTGGCTATTTCCAATTTAAAAAAACCTTTGTTGATTTTTTCTTTCATTTCAGACCTCGAGGAGCCCATGATTACTTTAACGTAATGTGGGATCCTCATGTCTACCGGGGCTCGACCACAACGCTAACCTCAAGCCTGAAACAACCTGACAATGAACTTATTAGTAGTAAAGACCTGGAGAGGCGTCGGAGGAGACGAGCATTCCTCGCCGGAGGAGTCAACAATAACTTCACCGGTAATACTAACGTTAGCCCAGTAGGAACCATCGGCCCCAGCAGCAATTCCAATAGAAACCGGTATCGCATGACCACCAAGGTAACCTCCAGATCCAAAACTTTCCCACCACCAGAAGGCCGACATCAAGTCCACGTCCAGACGGAAGAATATCTCGAAGACCTGACCAGGGATGTAACAGCATCTCGTGGACCGGAAGTGGACGCCATCGTACAGACTGATCCAATCGAAGATGATGATCTCCTAAATAGTACGGCCATGGCTAGGAGCGGATTTCACCCAGAGATGAAGTCAGGAATCGACGCAAGTACACAAGTACTTCCAGGAGAGCTCTTCTCGTTCGACGAGCGAGTCCAGCCTATCGTTGAGGCCGTTGTAGGAAAAATACTGGAACAGGTACGTACAGCCCCATACCATGTCCGTCCCTTACGATAAATATAGAATTTGCAATACCTATATTTACAACCATGATACTACCCAATAAAGTAAATGGCTTCCTTCAGCAATCCCTATCAAATCTCATATCTACATAAACACTACGTAATCCATCCTAAATATAACTTTCACCAAGCTTTCACTTTTCCAACTCTATTATGACTGGACTATATGACACGTTCCTGTATTGATATTTATACCTTTCATTTAATAGATTACGCTAAACTGAAATCCCTGATAAAACTAACTCCCACGTGTAATTAATTTTTCATTGATTTTAAGCTCGTCATCGTCCTAACTGTCTCTCATTTTACATACATATATGTACATAGAAATGCATTAAGCGTTTCCTCCACCATAAACTTTCTTCTCACGACGATTTTCCGCCTTTATAGTTCATCGTGTTTTCCTTTTCCATGGCTTGCGTATAACTCATTCCTTCACTCTTACTATTATTATGACTCTATCAGGAACTATAAAATATTGATCAATATAAGATGTATGAAGTAATAGAAAACGGTGCTCTTACTAGAATCGCTACGGGGTAGTTATACTAGTCTGGGGACAGAAATTCCTCCACCTTCATTCAATGCCTTTCTCTTCCTTTTCATTACAATCAATGTTGATTTTTTTATTAGTCCTTCCCCATATATCTATATATGTGAATGCTGACATGTATTTATTTGTGGATGGTAAATGAACATTATTATTACGAATTAGGACTTGTTCAATACAAATATGGACGAGTTATTTTTTCTCTCTCGAATCCGTTAACTATATATGACGCTCACTGTGGAAGTTGAGTAGTGGAAGTAGACATCAGTCAGAATTTTGAAAGGAAAATTGCAACGGAGCCGAGGGCAAAGCCAATAATTTAGTTATTTTTTTTCTCTACAATTGCCATATTACTTCATACTGTTGGATGTCTGCAGCAGCGTGACATTATTTATACTATTGTGATGGATGATGTTGATGATATTTGTGACGATGATGGTGGCCAGCCACTACATTTTGCTGACGTAAAGTCATCATCATCATCAAAAGGGAATGATGGATGAATGAATAGGGATAACCTTGGCTTCTGAGTAAATACCATGTACTCACTAACTGAAGAGCATTTATTTACTACGTAATTTAACAATTGACAGGCTCTTCTGGAGACCATGGAGGAGGAGGAGATTGGTGCGTTGAAGGCCCAGCAGAACCGCTTTCTCGAGAAGAGAAAGGAGGAAGAGCGAGAGCTAAAGAGGCTTCAAGAGCAACAGGAGAGGATTAGTGCGGAGAAGGAGCGTCTCAAGCGTCACTTGGAACTCCAACTGGCACGTCAGCAGCAACAAAGTCATAATGGGGAGGAACAGGCACTCCTCTCGCCCCTGTACAATAGTAACAATAGCGGCGTGATGGATAACGGCTCGGAAAATATTAGCGGGATGGAAGGCGGTGGGAATAATTTAGGGAATGGGATGAGCACATCCTACTTGTTGGAACTTCTTCCATCCGTAATTAATTCGTTGAGACAGGAGGGCTTCATCACAGACCAAATGGGAGATGGTAGGTAATGCTATTTAATGCATATTTAAGAATATTTAATATTCTTTGTCAGAAGTACTCAATTTCCGCTTTTGACGATACTTTTTGCGATGAATGAAGATGACACGACGTATGAATTAAAAGCTAAAAATGCAGGGCTACAGTTTTTGCATGAGAATTGTACATAGTACATATACCAGGAACAAAAAATTTTCCCGATATTCCTCTAATTTTCCGATGACGTTCCCTACCGTGATTAGATTAGCTTTCACCCATATTATTACAATGTTTCCCTAATCTGCCTAGAACATCAAAATACAAACAAAGCCAACTTGGATTGCATGCCCAATATGCCCATGTACTTGCTATTGTTATCCTCCTAATGATAGTAATGAATTTTCTATTCCGGAGCTTTGTTCACATGCATGAGCATGAGTTTGTAAATAACTCAAGTTTCTTTTCGTCTTGATGGAATGTCTCGAGATAATTGCAAGAAGAACTAATTGCCTTTATATGAAAGCAACAATTTAGGCTGTTTCAAGTAGCCATATACTAATATTTCTGTTTGGGAAACTCAAAGGGTTTACAAATGGCCCCATGTTCATATGAGACTGTTATCATTATTAAATCTATAGCTGATAACTATGAGTAGGTTGTCATTACATTATTTCACCGATAAGCATTTATCTGAGAAATATAGGGTTGAGTTGATGTGATATGTGGCTGCACAGCCAATAATTTTGTTTCGATGGAAGCTCATCGCATTTTATCGTGTGGCCGTCCCTACAAAACAAAAAATTAATATTAAGCACGAGAGGAAGGAAACGGCGGAAGACAAGACCGCTTCTTTATGTCCTAACTGTCAGACATATCAATTGATATTGATGCGTTGTCCATATCGGCCGGTAATCGATATCTGGATATGATACATGAGTGGAGGTGCAGGGCTGAAATATTTCTCGTGGGAGCTCAATTTTTTATGACCACTCACGGTTTTCATTCATCCGAAGAGTCCAGTAGTCCAGAAGTAGTATTGAAAAGAGTCATGCCAGTTTAGCAAGGAAACCCAGGCTTGCATGCATTTATGTACGCATTATTGAAGGACCAAGACCAAGACCACACGTTTCAACAACAATTAACTATTTAGCTCTTTGAATCCACTACAAATTTTCCATGAAAATGTATTAAATTGATAATTGCTCAAGATATATGAATTGGCAAATGTGCAGTACTATAACGATGGGGAGTGGTCATAAAACGACTTGTAGTTTTGTTTGCTGAAACATTTATTGGCATTTTGGCATACATTACTGAGTCCTGAGTACTCTAACAGGATTCCGGTGACATTTATTTATTTGCTAATATAATACCTAACACTTTTTGTTTGGAACGCTAATAACGCTATGTGCAATTTAACGACAGTCTGACATGTCCTCTCCAAAACTCGACCCATACAATTTATTTTTAATAATAACGCTGACAATTTATTTTGAAGGGGTCCTCACGTCCTTTGTCCCCATGTGGGCAAGCTCATCCTCAAAACCTGATGAAAGCAGTAATGGTGACGTGGCCATTGATGATGACATACCTGATGATAACGATTCCTCCAACCCGTTTCCGGATGGTTATAGAAGTCGTGTAAATAGCCCTGACATCCCGGCTCGTCCGTCATCAGTGGAAGCAGAGAAAGGTGGCTTGCAATAAAAAAAATTACTTTGCCTGATACATGTTTTTAGCTAATGGACCCACTTAATATTTCCCATCCAAATTTTAGCACACTTTAATTAATCACGTAAATACTTATAGTATCGGATTTTACTAGCTAGTTCTGGGTTCGTTGATTTTTTCCTGTCCAGAAAATGGGCACTTGTGATGATGATGACACTTGAAACAGTTCAGCTTAATTGATTACATTTTACACGCTTTAATCTCATGGCCAGATTGTCAAGTTTGCTGAAGTATAGATAAAAACATGGGAATACAGAGTACAATTAAAAATAGTTACTATAACATACAAAGCTGATTTCTTAATAGTAGAAATAAGAGGCTACATGTAGGTACTTTAATTTAAATTTATGAGGAGAATGAACCAAGTAGTGCTCGTATAATCTGGAAGAGAAAGGCGCTGCTTTCACTTTATAATTCATCGAGACATTGCTTTCCCCAACGGATACGATCCCATTGGGAAAGCTCAAGGAAGTAAACATTCATATTCGATAGTGTTTTTATAGATGGCCGAAAAGAACGCCAAGTCATGACATACAGTCGTGAGTGTCATGGCTCAGGTTAGGGTAATCAATCAATCTAGTTGTAGGTTTTTTGGTCAGAGACCAAATGAACCATTTATTTCATAAAATATTACCTACTCACAAATCACCTCCATCCCTTGATACAGGACAGGTTGTCAAAAGCTAATTTCGCATAAACGGAACGCATAGCGATTAATTACATGTTCTCTTCTCACCTAATACTTTGTTTTACTTGCACGCACTCGTTTATACTTAAATAAAAGCCTAAGCCTTTGTTGCTTATTTGAATGTAGTCTGATCATGTATGAGTGATTTAGCTAATGAGTTATTTAGATGATTTATTAAAATTTGGGCTTGCAATTACGGAGCATTTAAATTTAACTGTTTCCTTGTTTTGCATTACCATGCAGAGTTGGAAGTGTTGGAAACCCAATCTCGTGTACAAGTTGGTGATAATGAAACGGCAAATGAAGAGAATGACAACGACCCATCACCTACACCCACGGAGGAGGCCAACGAAGAGATTCAAGTAGATATTGTTGAGGGTGCTAAGGAACCTGGGGCAAGTGAAGAAAATGACAACGGCGAAACGGTAGAAGAAAATGTGGAGACTGCGACGGCGCCTGAAGCTACTGAAATTGAGATAGAGGAACAGGCTGAAGAGGAGGTCGATGTCGGGGAGGAAAAGGCTGAGGAAGAGGTTGATGTAGAGAAGGAAAAGGAAGAGGTCGATGGTGGGGAGGAAGAGGTGGAGGTCAGCGAGGAAAAGGCTAAGGAAGAAGTTGATGTGGAGGACAAAAAGGAGGAAGAGAAGGTTGATGGTGGGGAGGAAAAGGAGGAGGAGGTGGATGTCGAGAAGAAAAAGGAAGAGGTCGATGTCGACGAGGAAAAGGTAGAGGTCGATGGCGGGGAGGAAAAGGCTGAGGATGAAGCTGATGTGGAGGAGGAAAAGGCTGAGGAAGAGGTCAATGTCGACGAGGAAAAGAAAGAGGACGAGGTCGAGGTGGAGGAGGAAAAAGCTGAGGAGGAGGTGGATGTGGAAGAGGAAAAGAAAGAGGAGGAGGTCGACGTTGAGAAGGAAAAAGAAGAGGAGAATAATGATAGTCCAAACGTGGTTTCTAACGAAGATAATAATCAGTCGGAATCATTATCACAGTCACAACTTCCAAATGGTGCCATTCCCAATTTAGAAACTAATCAAGAGTAGGCAGTTAGTAGTTTAATAATACAGATAGTGACTGGAAGCAAGCCAAGGACGAGTTACGAGTATTTTATGCATACTTTAAGACTCTAAATTCAGATACCTGCCATTTCCGTATATTACACATTTAACTCACCATCCATTCATAGCATCATATCCTATCCATTGATTAGTTTCTTGAAGGAAACCTGCACCTCGTCTACCTCTTCTGAATATATTCCAAATGAAATGTATCTTTTATGTTATCTGAGAAGTTCCATGGGTGAAATATAAAAGATAAAACATTAATTAGTTTTAACTAATTGTAAGAATTCCGAGCACTTGGCGATAGCTACGTATTCGTTAGCTGCCTACATAAAATAGCGTCATCTCCCGTAACGATTGAAAGTAGATGAAACTGTTTACTGACTAAATGAACCGTTAATCATAAAGTCAGAATTTTGTAATTGGCCTACCTAATTGTATCTATCTCTGCTAAACTGTGACATATCACTATCAACTCTACATCTACTACAAATGTACTAATGATATTCCAAATCTTTAGCTCTAGATTTTTATTCATATTTCTATAGAGAATGAACGGGATCGTCGTAATGATTATGCATTATGTAACATTTAAGGGCAATATGATAATGGAGCATTATAATTATTTATAATAATGGTAATCTTATGATAAAAGTTCCACCAACATTCAATGTAATATGCGTACATAAAACTTACTATTATTTCTTTGCAATTATTCCCGCAAAATGTTCCCAGACAACAACGAATCCATATATCCGTTATCCGTTAGAAACATGATGGACTAGAAATGGCAGAGAAAAGGGACGGAGAGAGTGATATTTTTCTTGTTCTTATACCAAAAACCAAGTTAGAGTTAGACTATTGCCTAGGATTATATAATATGCAATATGATGGTATTGTATGGGGGTATTGTGAGACAGCTAATGAAACTTCTGAATGAAACTATATTCTGATGACCCATTACTTATATAACTAGAACACAATAAAAACGAAACTTTTTTCAACCCGTACATATTTGTAAGTTCAATAAAAGTGTTGTTACTTTATTATTGCCGAAAAGAAATTATCTGCATGATAGTTACTTTCTAGTGTATTTTTTTATCGCAAATCCAAATAGAATAAAGCACATGATGAATGAGGACACAACTGTTCCCTTCCGCAACATCCCCCTTTAAAAACAAGCGTGAACTTTGTTACAACAGTTACGAGAACAAATACGGAAGTGCGAAGATAAAGCACAAGCATATTCTTTTAAACTTAAGTTAACTTCTACTAGTCACTAAAAGTCTTTGTGAACTATAGTTTACAAAAATACTTTTTTCTTCTTAAAGTTCGATGGTAATACAGTGCTAAATCAAGTCGCGCATAAAAACATTTATAGTTCCATGAAAATTCCGTAATCACATAGCCCAAAGCGGAGGCCGAACTGGGAGGTAATAAGGGCCTACCGTGACTACGGAGCTTTCAAGCTATTATATAGTCCTCTCTAGCAAGTTAAAATCACTCAGATCGTATAAGCCTTTAAAGTAAGATAATTTTTGCTGATAAGACAGAGATTTCCCCCCTTTTTTTGCGTATCTATAATCATATATAACAACATACAAGTATATCGTTGCCGGCAAGAGTAAAAGTGCTTTTATCGGTAGTTTTACAATAATTACGATAAATATTTCTATCATTACCTTACCCAACTGATTCTACAACAGATCCTAGTCACGTTTGCAATTAGATATCACTACTTTGCTACGGTTACATACAACTAGGTTAGCTTCACGGAAGTAACCTTATAATCAAGTTTCGGTCCGGATTACACGTTATACTTGACCTATTCCGAATATCCGGAATAAGTCTCTCAGGATCCCCTAATAAAGGATTCTTACTTGAGTTAAATATAGAATAATTTTAGTTCAACAGTCTTCTCTGATAATTATGAACAATCCCATTATGCAAGCTAATCGCACCAGGTATTGTAAAAAATATTCATAAAGATCTGATTAACAACCTTCTTTAAAGCTAGTCCGTTGGCTCTGTGTGAGCCCTACGTTTTGTAGTTGACTTCAATAGGGAGCTTTCACCAGAGGAAACAAGGTAGCTATATAGCTTGTTACAAAATGGTAAGACGTGACTGAACGAATCTTTTTTAGGTTCCCTCATTCCCATTCAAAACTGATGATGTAGCTGGAGTTGCTTGATATTCTATAAAACTAAAATTAGGCTAACAAAACTGGTAAGAAAAACTATCACAATCAATAAGGGTAACCATATGAGAGCGAAAAGGAAACTAGAGGAATACAAAGTGGAAATGGAAACTCGATGTGTTCGCAGCATTGATTTCCGCACAAAACCAACACCACCGCCGTGTTTAACTACACACAGGTACTTTACAGTTACACATGGACTACTGGCAGCAACACTGTCTAAAGTTGTTGTTTTGTGAGTATTTCAGTTACTCTCTCACAACATTTAATATTTGTCCGGTTTCTACTTAAAGTTAACAATTTCATGCGAGATGTAATCGTATACTCTAATTAAATTCTTAGATTTAGGTAAAACGTGAAGATTACTTGAGTATAGTTGATGAGTACAGTTATGCTGGTGCATAGATTGCTTTTGAGATACATTAAGTACGTATTGGTAGTATAATTGGCTGCCATACAGATATCGTAAATAATTAACTTGAGTGTAACCACCTACAACTATACATTCTATAATCAAAAGTAGGATAACAATCATGTCAAAAATTGTCGTCATGTGATTCCATCCTCTATCCTATCTGTTTTTTTTTGCATTCGGAGTTCTATAAAATAAAGTTTGTGTAGAAATATTATGTGAGCAAAAATAAGTGCATTTTAAGTCTGTCTATTATTATTATTCTTGGAGGGTTGCATGGTTGACTGTCTCTTGGCGCTGGGCGGTGTACTTACTTAAAACTTATACTAGTTGCTAATACTAACAAAGGTCTTTTAGCTAATAGTAAGTTTAAAAAACTTAAACTGGTAACTAACGTTTGCAGAGATTCTATGGTTGTGACATTGAAGCGGTAAAAAATTGATTATTCTTTTGTCTATCAGGTATAAATAATAAATAAATATACAGTAAAAATAAAAGACTGTTTAAAACATGTCGGGATGATGGGATTGTATACGTAACAAGAATACGCATGCAATCGCAATTGCTCATCGCCAAATCCATCAAAACCCTGTGACTATCGAGTCATGTAGCTCTAAACCTTCCATTCACTAACTAACTATTTCTTAAAATTACAGTTTCTCATTAAGTAGTTCGTAAAGTTTATCGTTTTTTTTTAATAGTAATTAATTGACTTGCTTGGTAACGGTATTTTTTTTACACATACACATTGCGTAAAACGATGTTTGTGAGCATGGTCGTTTCAGTTTATATGTGGTTGCGACAACAGTGATTCTTAAAGGTGACATTTCTGTCACCACTTTTCGTTACGTATGGATATTTACGTACTGGTAGATGAACTTTTTACATAATTTAAAATGTTAGCTTAAATTCTATGAGATTACTTAAGTAGTAGTACCTTTTAGACTATTATACTCTCTTACCAGACTACACCAACAACTGACTAGGATTAGAATACAAAATGATCTCGTCTTTCAAATCTTCAGTAATTCTATTAGTTTTAATTTTAACTGAACCCCACCATCAAACAGTTGATAATAATAAGAGCCCCATCATAGGAAGTACACAAAATGGTAATTACGTATACTTAGAAAAGACGTACTTAGAAAATAAGATGAGCATCTGTTGACAATATGTTTTGTTTGTTTTTTGTCAAAGAGATAATTTAAAAACTGTGCTTATCATGAAATTCGGATAAGTAGAAGAAGACTAAACACTATGTTTGCAAAAATCTTGGCTATTTCGATACATTTTACATTGAAATTCATGAAATGTTCATTACGGTACATGAGAGCCCGTCGTATTGGAAGAAGTACTTTTTTATGACTTGCTATTTCCCTAATTGTGAGTTAACTTGAAATTTGAGTTCGGCAGCATCAAATATTTTCAATGGTCTAATACTACATGTTACGATAAACGATTCAGTATAATTTCTGCTGTACGTGACTTTTCATTCATTATCAATGAACCAGTCGTTAACGCTAGCTGCTTCTAAACCTGTCGTGTAGAGAGATTTCTTGAAGATGACTTGATTCGGATAATGCCAATCCTTGTTGAATGCTGGGTTGTTTTTCATAAGTTGAAAGGTGAGATCACTGACGTAAGGATCATAGTGCTCAATCCACTTCACATCTGAAAGGCCAAAGTTATTATCACGTTGTTGGGCTAAAGTAACAAACTTCACCAGCATCCCATCCCGCGTTGGATTGAACAAAATGAACTGGCCTCCAGGCTTGAGCAACAACCAAATGGTTTCCAATAAACTGGTGAATGTACCTACTTCATAAACGACATCTGCAGCAATGACGACATCAAACTGAAACTGTAATTCTGGTTTCATCCCAAGAGTTCCCCAACGGAGGGAAGTACCACGGCAGTTGCCAGCAGGGATATCGTTTCGCTGAATGCTGTAGGAGACGTCGTCAACGTTGACGGTATCACCATCAGTGAGAACCACCTGTTCAGCTAAGTAATTAACAAAAATCAACATTTACTTGCATTAGTTACCTAATTGATCAAGCAATTTTAATTTTTAATAACCATTAAAAAAGATCGTGTTTTACCTGCAGAGTACTTCGCCAAGCTCAACCCCGCCAAGCAATGAAATCCGCCTCCAATTTCAATGACTTTTTTCCCATCAAACAATGCCAGATTCCGAAGGGACCAATAAGTTAGTATCTGTTCTGACGGCCAAATGCAAATGCGTCCAGTCTTGTCAAATCCTTTAAGGTTTTGAATGCTCACGGGAAGAATTGGGTTTCTTCGAAAGATCTGGATAGTATAAAGAGCAGTACAGTAGTCGAAATTTTTGTTGGTGACATTCTTGGCGATTGTAAGTTTACTGATTCCGTCAACGGAATCATTTTCACAGTTGTATTCTCGTATAAATGATGACATGTTTTCCTTCTCCGGATCCCTTCTGATGATTCTTGAGAGGGGTACACTGATCTGCACGTTCATGATGGCCTTCGGAATGTCGGTTGCCCAACTCACAATTTTCGAATACCGTTCAAAGACCCTCTTTGAAGCTGGATTTTCAATAGGCTCAGGAATCGTCTTTTTGATGATTGCTTGCTGGAGAAGACCCCATCTGCTTCGAGCCAAGCTGGGAGAGCTATCACTACTACTTGTGCTCATTATTGGCTGCTCTAATGAGGTAGACTCTTCTGACGAAATTGCTGAGGGGGTTGAGACTAAATAAACGACACTAAACCAAAACTTAGTTAAGCAAGGACTCGGAGCTTCCCTGTATTAAAAATGACAGATAGCATGAATTAGTTAACCATGATTGTCAAAATCACGTCGGTAATGAGGAATGACAGTAGCAAAGTATTTGGATTGCAATTTAAAAACTTACAGGCACAAAAACATTACTGGACTCTAGCAAGCCACAAATATTCTGGAGACGGCTTGGGCAGCGCTCCTCCGTGCAATCATTGTTAGGGACTCCCAACGAATCAGTTGACCGGACTATGCTACAAGTATCCAGATGACACTAATAATGACTGATAACTGTTCAAGCGTATTTACTCAATTGTCCAGGTCGTTTCCTGTTAGTGAAGATCAAAACAAGAAAATAAACTCAAACACAAAATACAAGAACTGCAAAATTAGATAAACAATTAACTCACGAAATACTAAATACAATTAGACTATCATCTTTAAAGTTACTTACTAGTAGTGCTTCTGTGCCGATCCCACTGATGACTAATAGCTTATTTTTCTGATGACCAAATAGCTACAGCTGATATTTAATTTCCAAATGGTGAATGGTTTTCACACTTTCAAAGATTCCTACTTTTTACTTAAGCACTCTACAGCATGACCAGCGTGCGACTTGCAGATAACAGCTGATCACTCTGACCAGAATACCTACAATCCCTTTTTTCGATTAACGTTCGTAAAGATCAACGTTTCGTTTAATTAATGTCAAATGTCGTAATTAAGCAGAAAACAAAACGAGCATCAGCAAAAGATTTGAAATAACAAAGCTGCAAACTATATGACTAAACCGCAAAGATAACCAATCAATAATGTTTGTAAAAAACGAGCAAAGAGGAGTTCCTTCCAGAAACTGATTAGAAATGTATTACAATCACAAATTACAAATTATAAAGCAAAATTAAGGAAGGACACGAAACGGATTATTACAGAGAATACAGTTAATTATTTCTGACTGATAATCACGTTTTATGGAGCAGTTAAAAAATAAGATTTTGAGTTGAAAAAAGACGAGAGTTGCGATAGGAGAGAAAGGAGCCAGCCACACTGATTAAGAATTTTTCAGAAACGGAAGGAATGGCTGGTTTTTTAGGTAAACAATGCGGAAGAGTAGAGCTCAGATGATCATCACGTTCAGCAGATTGCAGTTGGGTGCAGTAAGACATCGCAAGCATGTGCTATCAGATGAGTAATATGTGAGATGGGGCAAGTTGAGGAAATTGCGGAAGTCCTTGTCATTTCATATTCTGCACTTGCAAGCTCCCCTCCAGCTGCGATATGCTGCCCTAGATGAGAATAGCATAACATGGGCTATTAAAGGGGATTAGTGTGCTGAGGGGTGTAATACAATTACAATGCCTTTTTTGGGGATAAAAACGGGGAAAGTCGGCGAAAGCAACTGGGCTGGAGTGAGTGAGTATACACTGCGAAAAAAATAAGCAGTGCTAAGGGTAGACAGACTGGCGCTGTGAATTAGGTCCGCAGCTGGTGGATAATTACAAATTAACTGGGAAACAATTATTTCGCAATCCATTTTTGTTGGGACTAGTCAGAGTAATTATTTAGGGTTGTTGATTCGTTAGCTTGATAGTACTAGTGAGTGGTTTAACTAGTTTATGTGTTAGGACATAGGAGGAAGTGTCAAGAGTAAAATTGTCAATTGTGTGGAGGAAGAGTGTTGGACACTGAAGTGTCTCTAGTTGAGGCTTTGGTAGGGTCACGGTTTTTTGGAGGGTTTTGATAGCCTTACGTCATATGTTGGAGATAATTTAGTCTACCCGACTTGTTTTGGGGTTGTCGTTCATTTAGTTAATTGGCTTAGTTGGGCGGTGTTATTTGTGGGGAGTTAATTTTCCGATATATTGAAGGTAAATACAGTGTACTGCGCAGAGAGTTAATATATATCTTTTTCATTCCAATTAAAATTACATTTAATTAAGGAGCTGATATTAATTTATCGTATTTGTTTTTAATCTAGGCTTTAATTTGAACGGATCCTACGGGTAGTAAACTTTTTAAAGAATGGCTCAGAAGTCGAAAACTCCTTTGGAGAAGGCGAAATCAAAGATATTCTTTGAAAAGGTGAGATACATGTTGACAGTTACTCTGATTATGGTCATGACAGTTTATTAGCTGTCGTTTTAATCATGTTCTTCGATTGTTTAAATTATGTTTTATTTCACAGCAAGATGGAGCTTTGTGTGGTCAACATTGCCTGAACAATGCTCTTCAGTCTTCACTATTCAGTGCTGTGGACTTATCAGAAATTGCACGCCAGCTAGACGAGAAGGAAAGACAGACGATGGCTGAGAGGGGAACAGATACAAAAGAATATCGGGAGTTTATTGCTGTAAATACGACAATCATAATTAGCACAAATAATAGTTTTATATTTCAGAATTAGAATCAGAATTATAAAAGTGAACACTATTTATTTATATGCAATTATTTCAGAATCCTTCCTCAAACTTTGATGATTCCGGTTATTTCAGTGTACAAGTATTGTCTGAAGCTCTTCGTAATATGAACTTGGAGCTGGTGTCCTTCAACTCTGATGATTCTCGAGCTACCAATGCTCGAGCAAACCCAGTGTATGTTTGTAAAACATTTAAAATTACTCTTAAATGCTTAATATTTGGAGCATGATATCTAACAAACGAAATATTTGTATTGGATGTTTACAGGGAAGAGCGCCTGTTCATATGTCATATGGAAGATCATTGGTTTTCTATGCGACGATTTGGCGAACAATGGGTTAACTTGAACTCGACGCTGAGTTCTCCGGAGCTTTTGACCGATACCTACTTCAACATGTTGCTGAATACTCTGCAGCAAGAAGGTAAATTTGGAAGACCTGCCATCATTTTTCTAGACGTAGCTGAAAAATCAAAGTTGTGATAAATGCATTGAACAACCAGAAAATTAATTTAATTAATATTGCCTTTTATTGTTATTAGGTGGACGCTTGTTTGTTGTGTTCGGCGAGCTACCATTTTGTGAAGCTGATGAAATGTTCTCCACTCTTCGTCGAGGTGAAGATGGTCGCTACCTGGATGAAAGCACTGGGCATCGACTCGGCTCATCAGATCAACTGGATCAGAGCGTCGCATTGGAACGTGATCTTAGACTTAGTCTTGCTAAAACTCCAGCTGAGGCTGTTCGGGCACAAAGGGCTGCATTTTTGAGTCGTTTTGCAGAAAAATCCCCTAAGAACAATCAGCCATCAGGAACTTCTGGTTCGCCTTCATGTTCATCCACTGTCAGCTCCTCCTCTACAGAGTTAACTGTTGGTCAATCAGCAACTGTCGCTGCAGAAAAATGATAAACCTAGACTTTTACCACCTAACATGATCTTTCGTATTTATTGTCATCGCAACGGGATAACGCAAGTTGTGATATAAAGTTGTATTTTTTGCAACTTAAATAATATTGTATATTTGAGCTGCTGAAGAATTATTTATTAACTATATACTCATTTATGTTACTCTAGTAATATATTAACACAGTTTTCACAGTGATGAATGCTGCTTATTCATTATTTTATAATATTATTTAAAAGAATGTTGTTATTACATTACTATGATGTGCCCATTTAAAATGAAAATCTTTCCCATCATAAATCTGTGTATTTTTCCAGCAATAAATCGGGATTGCAAAGTACTTTGTAAAAACTTTGTGTATTTTGTTCAGTCTCTTACTTTTAAACGTCCACAGACTTACAGTACAGTGAGCATACGATTTTGTGAGCATACGATTTCGCTAGTTTAAAATTCTCCGTAGTAAATATTTTACGCTTAATGTCCCGCTTCATTGAGCTCGAACGAATCATGGAAAAACTGACTCTTCCTTGGAGTGAATCATGTTTGCATCAAGACGGGACAAAAGACAAAACGACGATCATTTCGCAGTTCATTCTTTATTGAGATACATTTGAATTCAATTCTGGTCAAAATTTTTTGGAAACGTCAATGGGTTAAATATTGCAAACTCTGTAAAAATGTGCGGAAATTTCACCTTCCTAGTTACTTACATATTCCTAAACACATTTGCATTCATTGTGCCACTAATCGTGGGAAAAAATGTAAGCACTGGATTATTTGACAGTTCTCAGGGCATTGTGGGAACCCATGTTTTTAAAAATGGGAGTTTCCCAGACGATTTGTTGGAAAACGAAGATCTGTTTAATTTAGACGATTTTGGGGATGAGGAACAATCAAAAAGCTACCGTCGAAGGGAAGGTCGGGGTGATGGAGGTAGTTTTTTTGCAAATTGTATCCTGTAATAAAGTGTTTGGGTGAAGCATATTCGTCAATCTATGTTATTTGGATAATATTTTCTTCGTAAATTCTAGCCTCGTCATTTGCATTTGCTGGTGCTGGAGGAGGGTGGGCTGTGGCAGGTGGTGGTACAGGAAAAGGATGGGATAATAATGGCGGTGGTGGTTCCGGAAGTAAGGGGTGGGGTAATAATGGCGGGGGTGGATCCGGAAGCAAGGGGTGGGGCAATAATGGTGGGGGTAGTGTCGGGAATAAGGGGTGGGGTAATAGTGGCGGGGGTAGTTCCGGCAATAAGGGGTGGGCTCATAGCGGTGGTGGAGGAAATACGAACAAACATTACAATCCAAGCCAGAATAAATATGGGGGCGGAGGTCCTCTGTCGTTTGTTCCAGGAAAGGCTCCAGGCTCATCCTCATTAGGAAATGGAGGTGGCGGCGGTGGCGGCGGCGGTGGCACTGGAGTCGGTCCTCCCAGAAGAATCGGAAACAATTTAGAATCCGCAGTTCATATAGTCATTTGTGATACCGGTGACAAATGCCAAGACTTTGTTCATTGCGCTTCCCAAACATACACCTACTTCCGGGCTAAAGACCGATGTTGTGTTCAGCGCAATCAACCAAACACGAAAGGCATCTGTTGTGACGCTAATTATCCCCAACAAACTTCCGGGGGTCAGACTTTTGGCCCATACGCGACGGACAAAGTGACCGTTCCCGATATCAGCCAGAGTTCATTGGCTACTGCGGCAAAGAAAGGCTATGATTACAAAGAAACTTATAACCAAATCGAAGATCGGCTCTTGGAACAAAATTTTGTGGTGCAGAAGGGAACCCCCGCATACGGCCATCTCCAATTCTTTCAGGTAATTCCATAATTTCATTTACTCATTCATCACTCTTTCAAATTCATGAAAGATAACGAAATTGATACAGCCAAACTCAAATAATGGAGAAGTTTTAGCAATGAGCAGTCCAAATGACTTCACCTGAACGTACAGAGACCATAAATAATTGAAATTATTTACGGCTCTGATTAAACATAAAAAAATCTAGTTAGACATCGATCGCTTCCCATTTTCTTACTCGCTGGTCGCCTCAACCATACACCACAGGTCTTTGTTGTTGGGATTTTTATTACGACGTCATTTTTGCTACATGATCAATCAACCGTAAAAGATGCATTTTTAGTGATATAAACATTTTCTTTGTTTGCAGACAACCCCTGCAGTGATCAGAACAGCACGGGACACATTTTTGGCCGTAAAGGCTAGCAATTACGTTCAAGATACGTGAGTCATCCTCATCCAA
This sequence comes from Lepidocyrtus paradoxus, assembly GCA_034696885.1. NCBI lineage: Eukaryota > Metazoa > Arthropoda > Collembola > Entomobryomorpha > Entomobryidae > Lepidocyrtus > Lepidocyrtus paradoxus. The sequence goes on along the minus strand of JAQGAH010000306.1, from coordinate 19,499 downwards.
AGTACAAAAGAGCATTTTTTAAACCACTCGTATATCTGATTATTTAATAAATAACAAAATTTCCATGCAGGTACTTCCTCTCTGCAGATGAAGCGGGCATTGGTCTTCAGGGATATGACTTTGGTGGAACCGTCTTTGAAAAAATATGTCCTCCGTCACCGCAATGCAATCTGAATTCCAAATATCGGACACTCGATGGCTCATGTAACAATCCGAGATCTACAAAACTAGGAACGAGCTCAACTCCTTTAATACGGCTTCTGCCTCCGGATTATGCGGATGGATTGTGGGCTCCACGCGTTCGGAGAGATGGAACTCCATTACCGAGTGCCCGCTTTGTATCGAGATCTCTGGTTCCTGATGTCAACCAGCCGGATCCCCGCTATTCCCATTTGGTCATGCAGTTTGGACAGTTTGTTGATCATGACCTGTCTCATGTTCCTATTTTTCGGTTTGGGGATGGCGACCAGTCTGGAATCCAATGTTGTGGTAGTGGACCATCTGCAACGCCACATCCTGCATGTTTTCCTATTGATATTCCACCGGGGGACCCTTACATCGAAGGGCAATGCATGAACTTTGTCAGGTCTACTATTGCCCCAAGGCTTGACTGCACTTTTGGACATGCTGACCAAGTACTAATTAAAATAATAAGAGATTTTGATTGTTAAGTAGTAACTTACACTTATCTTGATTTTGAAAAAAAAACTAATCCGTAATGTTTTTGTATCTTTTAAATGTAAGCTCAACCAATTAACGCATTGGTTGGATGGCTCTCAAATATATGGGAGCACACCGGAACAAGGAGTGTCATTGCGGGAATTCTCCGGTGGCTTGCTGAAGGTAACGAGGGATTCCACTGGACGACAAGACCTTCTTCCGGAAGATCCCAATGATGATGATGACTGTATAAATGGTGGTGGGGGTGGAGGAGGAGGAAATGGTCCCCACTGCTTTTTGGCCGGTGACAAACGGGTATTTTACCAATCGTTAATATAATCAAAATACAAACAGGAAAGACATTTTCTGAACTATCGCTCTATTTACAGGTTAACGAACAAATTGGTCTTGCCTCCATCCACACGATTTTTGTGAGGGAGCACAACCGCGTTGCTACCGAATTGGGGGACTTGAATCCTCATTGGCCTGACGAATTGTTGTACCAGGAAACAAGGCGGATCATTGTTGCGGAATATCAGCATATTGTATACAACGAGTGGCTCCCAGTGATAATTGGAAGGAGCTACATGGAAACGTTTGGAATACTTCCTTTGTACCAAGGTCACTACGACGGCTATGATTCGGGAATTGATGGAAGCGTTTCGAATGCCTTCACCACTGCTGCAATGCGTATGGGCCATACACTTGTTCAAGGGACATATAAGTGGGTCATAATTTCTATAAAAAATATTTAAACCACAAAATTGTAACTTCTCCATTTACCCCAAAATCCCCTCTCGTAAATACTTAGTTTAGAAACCGGGGCCGGAAACACTGTTGGAAGGCTAGTTCTCCGTGACTTTTTCAATAATCCTCATCTACTTCGTGAACCAGGCGTCATTGACCTCATAAACAAGGGCTTCTTAACCCAGCCTATTCAAAGATTTGACAACTTTGTCACCACAGAGCTCCGGGACCACCTATTCCAAACGAGTGGAACTGCCGGCATGGATTTGATTGCTTTGAATATTCAACGTGGCAGAGACCATGGACTCCCAAGTTATAATGAATATCGGGACTTGTGTCGTCTTGGGAAAGCCCGTGACTTTTCTGATCTCATCCCCACAATTCATCCAGGGAAGGTGGAAGGGCTGGGACAAATTTATGCTAGTGTTGACGATATCGATTTGTATATTGGAGGGATTCATGAGACGCCACTACAAGGTGCTGTAGTAGGACCAACGTTTGCGTGTATTATTGGAGATCAATTTGTGAGGGCAAAACGGGGAGATCGTTACTTTTATGATCACGGAGGACAACCACACTCATTTACCAATGGTAATTTAGAGCTAGATTGTTTTATAAATAAAAATTTCAGCAAAAAATTATAGTTATTATTGGATAGTGATTAAACATATTATTATAATTTAATCTGTAGATCAATTGCACACAATAAGGACAGCAAGCATGGCAAGGATTCTTTGTGATAACAGTGATGAGATTCGTTCAGTTCAACCACTCGCCTTCTACTTACCTCATAATGGCTTGTGAGTGTTCTGATTTTAAAAAAATGTCAGCTTCGTTTGATACCAAATAATCAATGTTCTAAGAAATTTTATGATTATGCAATGTTTCAGCAATCCAATGCTACCTTGTGGAAGTCCATCCATTCCTCGCGTTGACCTAGAACTGTGGAGGGAGTAAACTGCTCTTTTTGAATCAATGTCCATAACCAATATAGCAATTCCAAGATTTTTTAAATGCCCGAAAAATATATTCCAATTAAATACACGGGCGGTCTAAGTGTCAGAAAAGGACAAACAAGCGTATATTTATTAAGAAACGTATCCATGGGATCAAATGAAGCAACATATTATTCAAATCTAACAATACCATAACAATTTTAAATACTACATTTATAAGTTTTAATAGACATATACTGTGTTAACTACAAATTTTCATTTACTCAAATTGTTAAAGATATCATTTTATAACGATACTGTCAAGCTTTTAAAAACATTCAAAAAATAAGATCTATCATGATCATATTCTGTTACTATAGATACATGTGAATTCTTAAATTGAACGCTAAATTACTAAAATAACCGGGTTGGAACTCGAGCTCCCATATTGTAAACTAGCATCAGTTTAATTCGAGATTTCCTGTCTGCTCTGCTCTGCATGTTCTAATTCAGCTTCCTTCTCTCTCTCCGTCTCGCGCTCTTCCTTTTCACTGTCTTCTTCCTTTTGTTATCGTCTGATGAATCTCCTTCCTCATTTTCAACTCCTGCTCCACCTGGACCCTCTGTTTCATCCCCTGAATCGCCGTTGTCCATTAATTGGCCTTCATCCGTTGTTTCTCCTCCGTCTTCATCATTGTCTGTCATTTCGCTTTCATTTTTAGGCTCTACTGAGTCCTGCCCATTATTCATCTCACAACATTGGTAGATTCTGTTGCTGATATCATGACCTAGTTTCCACATTTTGCCTTTATTTTCAATCTACATAAATTAATATTGCATTTTAGTAGAAATCATTTCAAGTTAATTCTAAATCATTAGACTAGTTAGTAGATTTATAAAACTGCTATGTAAACTAACCAATATCTCGGAAAAACAAGCTTCTCCCTCTGAATCAGGCAAATTTTTGCATCTCTGCAAAATGCAGTAATGAAAATAATATTGAAAAAAAAAAAGATTTTGTCCGCAAATATTACAATTTTTGTTCTAGTTTTAGAACCTACCTCCAATAACTTTGCAGAGCTTTCGTACATAATGTAAAATTCATACGCTATAGAGCGACGAATGACTCGACAAGTCTCAGGGTAGTCCTCATTATCAGGAAGACATTGACTTAAAATGTTCCCAAACTCTTTCTCGGCGACATCTGACAACTCCACCCTTTTAAAGAATTCGTTTCTGTCATGGAATTAAAATATTATATTATAAAATCATAATCCTGAACAGAGTTCATAAGTAAATGGGTAATAATGGGACAAAATTGAAAAGATTCTTTTCTTTCTTTTCGCGGTGGAATGAATGTAAATGATACATAAAAGTTTTAATCTTAAGTATCGGTCGGACTGAAATCGTTTCATATTTCTGGTTAACCGGACAAAGTGAGTGTTCTAAATTTAAAATGGCAATTTTTAGGAATTTCATAAAAACAAGTTCAGATTGACTAACACATTCTATAATAGATATTTTTATCAAATCTTGATTTTTTCCCCTATTTGGTCACTAAAATATAGTTAAAATGCTTAATAAGTACATGGTTCCTCATATTCGTTTCCTGCATAATTTATGACAAGATCCCTACGAAAAATTATGAAATAGAATTTGACAACATACTCATCCTTAGAATTTTTGACGAAGACTTCCCCAAGCGCAAACGCATATTCCTTCAGTAGTTGGGCCAACTCTATAGGCGTTTCATAGAAACGATAATTGACTTTATTGGTAAGGTGCAGCCGAACCATCATGTTTTGGATCTCCACTCTAAATAGTACTCCAAGATAGTTTTTTTTCAGATTTACATTATTTACATATAGACAAGGCAACAAAAATGTGTAACTTTTCCGATACCTGCTTATGAATCCATCTTCGAGAACGCCACCCGCCATGACATGATTGTCACTCATCTCATGCTCCTCCTTTGGAATTTTACTGACAAGCATTTCATATAAAATTTTCATGTATCAAATAATGCAGACGGTGGATTGAAATCCTCATACGGGAGATTTGGGAGACATAAAAATTACCTTAAATAGCCTTCCATGCCTTGAATAAGGAGTGTAAACCTTATCCCCGGATAGTCACTTTGAATGGACTTCATCCAATCTGTTAATGTTGTCGTGGAAGCCGTTTTATTGTTCACCAGAGACAATTCTGCTTGGAACAGATGAAGGTGCTCCTCGAGGCGAACAATAAGGATGAAGTTATCATCCATATCACTGGCACCTTCACCCACCTATATAAAAAAAATATAAAAAATATACACTAAGGTAAATGCTATTTGAGTAATATCATATATCTATACATATCTATAGCTAAGAAATGGCGTTAGTTGTTAATGTTTATTAATGTTAAGGTTTTAGAGACAATTGAGGCAACGCAAGCTACTAAAATCCTACGTTCTTTCTGTCAATCTGCCTGTCTGTGAGACGAATATCTCCAGAAAGATTAAAAAAAACTCGGTTTAGCCAAATGACTTTAAATGAAGTATAGCTTAGTTAAGTCCGACGTCATTTCTGTGTTAGATACCTCTCCATATATTTAAATATTAGTATATTATGCAGGTTCACGACACTAAAAAACCTGTTAAAATAAAATATAATTAGAATAAAACGAGTAATTTTAACGTTGAAACTCTAAATCTAAAATCAGTTTAAAAACTTAATGATTTTCACTTCCAATGATGACATCTCGTCACTTGTCAGGTATACTGTTAGAAATGAAATTGCATTGCGAGCATTGCGTCCCAAGTTACTTCATTTGTTTGATTAAACAGTTTACTACTTATAAATTCTCATTCTAATTGGAACATACATGAAGCGGAATGTTGTACCGGAACTGCACTGATGACTTCGGGATGATGTTATCCAGCAACCGAAACCTGACTTTTTTTGCCCTCAACCAAACTCGTAATTCTGCCAGCCCTGCAATCTCAGTTGAAACATGTAACGTGGGGCACTACAAAATAAAGGAAGAATACTTAGAAAACTTGCTTACTAGCTTAGAAATAAGCAGTCATAGTTATATCATTGTTATAGTAACAAGCATCGCGACTCCCAGTATGTACACAAAATTCGTGAATTCATAATTCTCTCATCGTAATATTCTGCTTCTAAATTTTTGAACTTTTGGGTTAAAAAAAGTAAGGTCAGATTGGACCAACGGGAGCAGTATTTTTTATGTTATCAACTCCCCAATTTCTTATAGTGATGGACTTATCCGCTTGTCAAAGTACAATAAAGAAGTTGGGGTGCTGATTGTCCAAAAACTGTTGCCTCTTTGCCTTCTGGTACAATCCAACCAAAAATTGTTTTTTTTTCGCAGCGAAATCGTACGTAGAAAGCTTTCAGTCATACCATCAATAATAATAAAGGGCTTACGTATGAGCGTATGAAAATGACCGATTCGCATGATTTTTGTAAATTTTTATCTAGTCTGACTTGTTTTTTATGCACATTTAGCGTATCATAATATAATGCTAGCAATGTACATTTTTAAGCATTCGGCATTCATGCTCGTTTATTTATGCATTGATTAATTTTGGTTAAAAAACTCGGTGGAGTAGGGTGTAGACGCCCGTTTTATTTGTAGATTCGTTATCAGCGTCCCAAAATACCCCTGTACACACAATATGAACGAAAAAGTATGCAGAAAGTTTTTAGTCACATGATTATTGAATTATGGATTAACTGAGTTAGAGGTCCTTCCTTACATATTTTCCATACCAGCGAGTTCCATTGGTATCCTTCGCGGCTCCAAGACGCCAGGTCGAATCTGTTGATGCCATCCCAGTAGATTGCCTAATTTTACCAATATTTAATTACTCGGAAAATGCGTGTTCAAATCATAAATAATATCATTTTCATATTGTAATTAATTATCCACATAAAACTATCATACTATGAGTAATTTATCTTCTTAACTAATGCTTATCCTTACACTTCTATTTATCAATACCAAGTTAGGATTTAACAAAGGAATATAATTTTATATTATATTTCAGAAATTTCAAAATTAAATTGATGATCGACGAGGAATTAATTTTAAATGCAATAGTTTAATTACTTCACACGCAGCAGGTTTGACAACTCTCTAAGAAAAGGAACAGTTTAACTTAAATGAAGTTATTTAGAATGTATGCAAAAAGCTCGACGAATAAAAAAATACTCTAGTTTCTTAAAAGCGAAGATTGCGTAACGAAAAGGAAGAAGAGACTGATGCAGTGACGAAAGGTGACAATATTTCAATATGGACGAATGCATTCAAGAAAATAGAAAATTAATCCTCCGAACAAGTGCATGGAACAAGTGGGGGAATAAAATATGGTATAGGGTTGAAGAAGCTGCGATGATATGATGATGGTTGATATGATCGTGCGATATGGATTGATGTGTGGAATTTGCAAAGGGGAAGAAAGCACAGCTACTTAACTAATAAGTAACAAATAACAAATCAGATTGCGTCCCGCATTATGGTGCCGTCATTAATTCCTCTTGGCTCCAATTTTTACGGCAACTTGCTCAGTGGCTTCCATCCATCCCGGACGAAAAACTTACAAGACCAAAAAAGCCCGTCTTTGTTCCCATCCTTATCGTAAGCCCGCTGTTAAAAATTATGACTTTGGAAATTTGGCATGTCAGCATTTTATTCCCTTCCTCGTGTTATAATATCATAATATGTGATGTGCAATGCTTGCTGAGCTACCCAAAGTAGACATTCTCTTAGCCATAATCACAATAACACAACCATTAAAAAAAGTAATTATGGGGATGGAGCATGTAAATTTAGAAATAATTTTTAGTCGAACAAAAATGTGTGACTTATTGTGCCCCTAATGTCAAACAGAATAAAATTTAATTAGGCTTAGTTCATCTGAGATATGTGTTATTCTGAGTTCTCAGAAGTCAGCTTCTAAAACTGTAATGGTATGAAAAATGGAATAAACTGGAGTTGGATGATTCTGATTGTGAGAGAGGTGGAAGTCACATACAAAAAACACAACGAACGACATGGCATTCTTTTGGATCAGCTTTTCTATAAGGTTGATGCACTTCTGAGTGTAAATTATAAACTATTTTTTAATGCAAATAAGAAAAAAGCAAAATATGCAAAAAAAAAACAACGCGTAAATACACTCACTTCTTCTATAAGTAGGGTTTGTAAGTAGTATGAAGCGTTTCCTTCAAGGCGTAATGCAGTATAAGCTATCCATTCCATATATGACCTTGACAATTGGAATGATTTGATAGTATTTAGGATGCTTGTAAAATGGTTCACTTTAATATGGATAAATATTCTTTGACGGCCGAATAGGAGGGCTGTCTTATCGCTAACAATGTTAAAAACGAAGCTAACAAGAAAGACGGTTTATTTCTGGATGAAGCCGAAATTCCACAGTGTATAGCAGCTTTAATAGCTGTGAAAGTGAATGAATAGGGAGGAAGGCAAGTTATTTACCTAAAATAGTTTATACTTTGCTGTAAGCCTTCGGCTGGACCCAACTCGTAGAAATAACGGAATTTTTGTATTAAGAATTTATTTAAGTTAAAATATTCAAACGTTTTCAAATCTTGCATGTTGACTCCAGTTTGTTCTATTCGCATCTGAATTGAACAACACTAACTTGACCATTCGAAAAAGACATATTTGTAAATACTAATTTTGACGATCGTGCATTTGGGCTGAAGTATAAAGGCGCTTGAAAAAACTGTGCTCAGCAGTAGTTTGTTTTAAGAGGGCTGAGGACAACGTTCCCTATATCAGCATTATAAATTAGTACATTTACTTTATCCCAATTACTTGATTGAACAAACTAATTAGTTGTTGGATAATACTTAGTGTAAGATATAAAATTTCATTCGAATCATTTTTTTTCTTTAGCAAAGCTGCTTGCTACTTTGCAAGGGTTTGAGCTCTAGCTAAAAAAAAAACACTAATGGAGCGAGAAAGACTTATACCGGTAAGGGGAAGGGCTCGATCTCGGAAACTTTTACAGTCATGGGGTATCAATTTGACACCAAGCCCTGCCAGCAGTACCGACTCAATTCCAATCCCCTTCATCAATCCATGTACTCCCGAGATGAACTCCACAGCTATTACTGATGCTCCAACACCCACACTGGACACACTGGACACTCCAGAAAAGTCTCTCATTGCCCCAGAAGATGAAATGAAAATTGACATTCCAACGGACGAAGTCGATCCAGAGGTCACCACGACCACCAACGTAGTAAGCCCACAAGGTAGCAGTGGAGAACCGATTAGTTTAAAGGCGAACATCTTCAGACTCCGTGTACTCCCATTTTGGGGGCCTTACCAGTACACCGTCAAGTTCAGCAGACAGGTGGATCGAATTTCAATGAGGAAAAAGTTGTTTGCAGTAGCAGTTCAGAGATTTGAATTCGGTTATGTTTTTGACGGCATATATCTGTTCACTGCCAAACCTTTAGAGGATCTTGGTGTTCCAATGGCATTTGAAGCTAACTGGAAGGACTTTCCCCCAATTGTAGTCTCATTGAAGGGCGTGGATAAAGTTCAGCCTGGAAGTTCAGTCTACACCCATGTCTACTCTACTGTTATACAGAGCTTTCTTCGTAAGCTTGACATGCTGCCGATGGGAAGGAATATTTTTAATCCAAAGGCCTCAATTAAAATTGCAAAAAGGAGACTCGAGTTATGGCCAGGTTTGTGACAATTAAATCTAAATTTTAATATTTAGGTTTTATGTAAAGCATGCATAAATATTACTAATAATTCTTATTTTCATGTTCATGCTTTTATAGGTTATATCACATCTTTGCAAACCCATGAAGAGGACGACCTTCATCTGAGTGTTGAATTGACACATAAACTGCTCCACACGGATTCATTGCTCGACACCATCCACTCTATCGAAGCTGAAATCAGCTTTAGAAGTCGGGCCGATGTAAAGAATGGTGTAACCTCCAATCTGAAAGATTCTATCGTGATGACCACATACAATAAGAAGACGTATCGTGTGGATCACATCGACTTCGACAGCAGTCCGGCAAGCCAGTTTATCTACAAGGGGAAGAAGATCTCATATATGGACTATTACAAAGATCACCACAACATTGAAATCAAGCATGATACCCAGCCTCTGATCATTTCCAAATTAAAGAAGAAAGATGACGGAGGCAAAGAGATAGAAACTGCGATTGCCCTAATTCCTGAAATTTGTCAATTGATTGGGCTGACGAAAGCCATGCGACGGGACTTTGGACTGATGAGAGATTTAAGCAATCAGTTACAGGTGACACCAGAAACTCGAATGGATGCCATTTCTGTATTGGTGAATCGTCTGAAAAACAATAAAGAGGTAGATTATTTGATCTGTAATGTCAAAATGTCACAATAATAGATCTGCTACCAATTTCACGACTTTCACTTTATACTCATTCATCTTTATTCATTTCAGATTATGAAGGGCTTTGAAAAGTGGGGCTTACAGCTAGATAATGCGTTCATCGACGTTTCAGGTCGTACTCTACCAAAGCAAAATATCATGTTGGCCAATGGTCTCCATCGTTTAGATTTCCTCGATTTTTCGCCAGCTTTAAGACGTATGTTTGAAATTGTTGGTTTCATTTTTATTTATTTATTGTTTTGAAATAATTTAGCATACAATAATTAAGCAAACGAAATTTAAAAAAAATATACTTTTATTTCCATTCCAGAGCAAAAATTACTTTCAACGGTGGGTTTAACAAAATGGGTTATTCTTTGTCCAAAACAAAGTGCCGCCGATGTGGACAAGCTGGTAGCTGTCCTGACAAAGTCCGCAAGTCAACTGAATATGAAGATCAACATTCCACTAGAACGGTAAGTTATTTTGTCAATGTATTACATTCGTGCTCCTCGCATGTGTACATTTTGAAATTACAATAAACTATTCACTTTCTAAATCTCAAAACAGCAAGTACCTTCAGGATGTAAAAAGGACGGGTTACCTGAAGGGCATGAATGACTTGTTGGACCGTTATAGCGGCCTCCAAATGGTGTTGGTTGTCCTCCATAACGGAAATCCGGACTTGTACGCTACCATCAAAAAACGACTCACAGTTGACGCCGGCATTCCAAGTCAGTGCCTACTCGCACACAAAATTGCCTCCAAAGCTCCCCTGGCATTCACTCAAAAACTGGTGACTCAGATGAATTCCAAACTTGGCGGAGAGCCTTGGTCAGTAAAATTACCTTTGAATAACACCATGTTCATTGGCTTTGACATCTACAAATTACCTGGCCATAGCCAACGTGGAGGCGTCGGAGCAATCGTGGCAACGTATTCTGAAAAATTTACGAGATACTTTAGTACCACTTTTAACTACACGAGCCCCGATGACATATACGACAACTTACGTTATAAAGTTAGAGGTAATTTTTAAAAAAATGCTTAAAAGTATCTCATTTAAAATTAAGATAAAAAAATATGCGTATTAATTTGGCTGTTCGATTCATATTTTACAGAATGCCTTAAAGCTTACAAGGAGGAAAACAATTGGGTTCTTCCAGACAAGATATTTATGTATCGAGGCGGTGCTGAAGAGGATCAGCTCAAACGGATCGAAACTGTCGAGCTAGAAAATATTAAGGTAATTTGGTTAGCTTTAATAGCTGAATTTTTATTATGTTAATGTTTCGGCTATGGTTATAGTCCTCATCATCATTAGGGCAAAAACAAGAGGTTGTAAGAAAACGAATTGTAACATTGATTTAATTCCATGCCTCATTCCATGAAATATTGGGGTTTTCCTGGTTTTTTTATAATTTCCAGATATCCTCAGTTGCACTGAATGTGGGTGCTATTCATTCAATATTTGTCACGACTCCATGGACTGAATTCTGATGATATCATTTATATTTCAGAACCAGTTGGCAATTTACTACAAGAAATCCGGCCGGAAGCCATCGCTAACATATATAATCGTGTCAACTAGAATGAACGTTAGACTTTTTGATGCTAAACAGAATACTGCATGTGACAATCCTCCTCCAGGAACACTTTTGGACAGCGTAGTTACCCTTCCGGAGCGGTAAGCAAAATATTCTTGAGTATGTAATTCGATTTTTATTTTTTGCATGTTGTAATTACTTATATATTTCTGTTTTAATTGACAGGTATGACTTCTATCTAATATCTTGTGGGCTTCGCAGAGGGACCGTTAGTCCAACCTACTATAACGTCATTTACGACAAGTCCCAGCTTAGTGTGGATAAGATCCAGCTAATCACCTACAAATTATGCCACATCTACTTCAACTGGACGGGAGCAGTCGGAATCCCCGCACCATGTCAATATGCTCGAAAGCTGGCGTCCCAAACTGCCATTGCTTATTCCGGTTCTGCCAACAAGAAACTTTGCAAATTACTCCATTTCTTGTAAACATCAAAATGATTTTCTTTTCCTTGTTTGTTATTATTATTTAGATTTAGATTTTCAGCATGTGAACTACTACTTATATGGACTATATTTTATTATTACAGTCGCGTATCTCGAACTGTATTTTTATCGTTTAACTATTATAGATATTTAGGTTTAATTATGCAAGACTATTTAGAACAGAATCTGTTCTAACTCAATAATACATAGGAATATCGACAAGCTAGGAATAGCAACTTAGGGGTAAGATTTAGTAAATGAATAATGAATTTATATAGTACCAGTACTTATATATGTAACGAGTTTGCCGTGAATGATAACCAAATCGAAATTACAAATAAACGCACGTCGCACACGAAAAAAAATCTGAGGAAGTATAAATTATCACATTTATTATAAATACGGCTAATATTGATAAAGCTGACGCAGACTCGCACGAAATCCAACCCATTAAATTAACCTTAACTGTATTTAAGCTGACCTATTACTAAAAATTTAAAAATATTCAATTAGCATCAGAATGGAAAGTGACATGACAATATACCATCATAAGTATTAACTATATTTCTTTGGTATATACCAGTGACAAACTGTAAATAAACGTAATTATTGCATTGTCATATTTTGCGCTGGAAAAGGCAAAAACAGTAGCTAGTAATAGCATTAATGTCGATGATTGCATTGCAAAGATTTTTAAATGGAAGCATATATTTTACTTCAAGTCAAAAATTTCAATTAGCAGAGGTTCAACTTCCTTCGGGTTCATTTCCAAAAATACACGAACATGACTGGAGTTGAGGGCTCGGAGCTCTGCGATTTTTCTGATAAGATGTAAATAAGTAGACTTTGCTTCACATCCGTTTAGAATGGATTCCAGATATCTGCGGGAAAATTTAAAAATGGTTTTAGGATGTTTTTTAGAAATTCAAAAGAAATATTATTAATATTTTAAACGATATTTTTTAATGCTGACCTTTTGAGAAGATAATAGTACGAGTCTTGTTCCAGTTTGACAACGTCCTTATGCACCACATTAAGCCTTTCCGGAGTAAATAAGGTAATGGCACACATAATGATTATGATGTTTTCATCTTTCCGCCAGTGTGCTCGGAAGGACTTGACGAAGCGTTGGTGTTGCTCGTACAGATTCCCTCTCGCCTCTTTGAGCACACCCAAGTTGATATTGTATTGGCCTGGATTGCTGTGTGGAATTTGCCAAGAGTCCCGATCTGGGTCGTAAGTAACTGCACTTCTGAGAATCATCATTTCCGTACACCCTCCCTTCAGCAGAGCGATTTGGTCTTCTTGGCACATATTCTTGAAACCTGAGATCTTTTTCGACATTTTTATCAACCGTCGGATGGCAATCTCCGTTAAATTTATCACATTCAGCAAAGAAGGGTCCGAAGTTTCCTAAATAACATACCAATAAAAATTCATTAAACATTAAAGATCATTACAAAAACATTAAATCAATTAGCTACCCAAAATATTACTAAATAATGTTACTAACTTACAGATACTTTTATCGGTCTTTCAGCATCCACTGGCGCATGAAGAGCTTGACTTGCAAGCAATAGCTCATTTAATTTTGCCTGTTCCGCTTTATTCAGCTCCCGAGACTGCAGATTGGTTCCAAGTACTCCAAAAGCGTTAAACTCTGCTGCAATCGCAATACTCAAAATAGAATCGATTGTATTCTGTGGCATTGCTGGTGCGTCATGTCCATGGTCAGCACCGTAATGATTGCTGGAGCCGGAACTATAGCTCATCGACGATACGTTATATGGCTCCATCGTTTGTTCTTCATCCATTCCATTACGAAGACCCTCTGCAGTTTGTTGGTGGTGGGGAGGGTTGGAATAGTCATAAAGTGGCGGCTCACCATGTTGATGATTATAATGATGATGATGGTGATGAGTTTGAATGTCTTCACGATGATGATGAAACTCAATAGGATACTCTCTTTGTTGATGTTGCTGTATCACTGAAATTGTTTGAACCATCGGTAAACCCGTGTTAGCCTTAGTGTCTCTATTGCTACCGTTTGCGTGCGAGATGATATCGTCTTCATACTCAATGTTAGGCACTGTTGGTGAAGCAATTGGATCAGGTGAGGATTCCGGATATCCTGGACTAATCAGTGATGACAGTAACGGCATTTGATTACAGGATTCATTCCCTTGGTTTGCGTCATCCTGCATAATCCCTTGCACAGGAGGAGCCACAGCTCCATGATGTTTTTCCCTGACCAGTTGTCTTTTATTAGGGGGATATTTTAAAATTGGGGAAGAATGATTTGATAAGGAGGAATTTGATGAGGAGTCTTCCCAGCTTATGGATGGTTGCTGAGCTTGCTGATTGTCATACTGAAGATTAGCATGGTGCTGTTCAACTGGGCTACTCTGGTGCTCATCATACTCGTGTTCCGCAATGTAGCGTGCTCCTGGGGAAGGACTCTTACCATTAATAGTCACCACGGTCAAAACATTAGCCCTCTCCTTACACTTTTTCGAGTATGACGACGTAGAAGTGTTATTTTGGTTATGGGGTCCCATGGGCTGTTTTTGATTTTTTTGAGAAACCAATCCCTCAGCTGGAATGACCATTATATCAGTTTCTTGTTCGCTGACTGGAAGTCCTCCCCCATCAGCACCAACAGTGAAGGGTGCCCCTGTCACGGATCGCTGATCCTCTCGATGAATCTCCAAAATATGTACTTTTGCAGCTGGAGGCGACGCAACATCTTCCTCACCACCAGAGTGATTTCCACTTCCACTCCCTGAATTCTCCAGACCTGATCGTTTAAGCCTGTTTTGTTCAATCTTTTGCTTCTTTACCCGTTTCTCCTCATCCGTCATTATCCACTCTTTCTTCATCCCAATGTCGAAGCATTTTTTGAGACGACACCTCTGGCAGAAGCGCCTTGTCACGGCGTCCACCTTGCAGCTATTGCTAAATGGGCATAGAAAGACTTTCGAGCGGAGAGCATTTCTTCGAAAAAATGCCTTGCAGGATTCGCACGTTATTGCGTTGAAGTTGTTCCCCAGCGCTTTGTCCCCACAAACTCCACATACCTTTTGATCGATGGACACCGACTTGGTCACTTTGGATGGGGACCTGTTTGAAAAAAAAACACCAAGCAAAAAACTATGATATTCTGAAACATTTACGCACAAATGGATCGAGTATTTCATGACTGCAAAACATAACAAAACTCCCAAAAAATAATTATAGCTTTCTACCGTTCCGATGTTGGTGAGTTCGAGTCATCATAATAATCTACCTCGTCTTCAACACTATCCGACGACGGTGGCAAAGATGGTATCGACGCCACTTCAGCCGACATGTCTTAATTCATTTCTTTTGTCTTAAAACTAGATGAATAGAAGCGTCTTTGTTCAGCTTATGATCACTAATTCAATTTCAATTTTTGTCATTTAATCCTCCCTCCCACAGTCTCACTACACATTAAGGTATTACTAATTCGCAGATTTCCATGCCTACGTATGACCCAACTTTGCACAATCCAGAAAGGGCAAGCAGAGGCCTCTCCGTTCAATGTCACCACGAAAGACACGAGAACGTTAAGTAAAAACCCTAGAGATGTATTGCAATAATTAAACTCTTATTCAACCACAGGTTGATATACAGCAAAACATTGACTAAGTCAAGTTGCAATGTTAACAGTTTCGGTTGATATGCCTGTTATGATTATGATTGGATTTCCGACCTTTTGAACTCTCTGCAATCACTTAACTTTTCATTGACGATAGAAAATGTCACACTACTAGGATCTCTATAATTCCCCTGGAATGACGATCAGCGATAGATAGTTAGATAAGAAGCCAGGCTATATATCAATGATCAATACTTGTATCATCAATTTCATATGCACATAATCTCCCGAAAGTTAATTAACGATACACATACATCATTATACTATAAATTATAATGATGGGATGATGCTATTGGGAAGCAGAAGTATTATTGCAAATGACCATAATATAAGTAACAGCACAATCAGCACTCCATTCCTTTGCAAATGTAGTAAAACCTACAACCTAACTTTACAAAACATCTCCAAATACTGTAATTGGTGATTGCAATTAAAAAAAAAAACAAGTTAAATGCTGACGTGATTATACAAGTTGATAAAGGGGAGTACAAAGTATCACACAAAAAATTATGGGAGTGAGGTCAGTATTTGGATGATATATATTTATTCAGGCTATAAAATGAAGATGAGTCATGAGAATATGACCAAGTGCTAAAATGTGAAGTGGATCTCGGAATCGCTGGCCAAGTCAGGGATATGATGGTGGATCAGCAGGAAGACCAGCTGCAGCTGTTTTAGCAAAACATGCATGGACATAAAAAAAAATATTATGGAAATACGTATCGCACAAGTGCAGATGCAGTAGAGAAGGGGTTTTGTATACGTGATTTCGAGCTGTTTGGATGGATTTCATATCTTTGTCTTTTGTCTGGATGAAAAATGAAATGGTTCAATTTTATACGAATGGACTATGCTGAATTCATATATCTTATCGTGCTTACCTCTTCAACACCACTGGTTTGACTATGGGATGTAGATTTCTGGAACAGCCTGCAATAAGCTCCCTCAACTGATGATGTTCCATTGCAGAAATTGCGATGCGATGATTTGAGGGAAGATGCTTAATTAGTTTGTACTACGGGATGTAGTTAGTTTTACAGGACGGTGTTGGATGACCAGTTTAATCAAATGAGAAGGCAGTACGATAATGAATGACAAAAATGGACAAAATTTCGTTAAATTTATATGTTGAGTTATTATGCTGCTACTGCTGCACGTAATCCACTCTATAACAGAAAAAAAACTATTTTGGACATTAAATATACGGAGCCCGTTATTCTTTTAATGTTTTTTATCCAAGACAATAGAAGAAGCTAAGTTGAAGGGGAAATTACGTGTTTATGGTTTATATATGTGTCGTAATTAGTCATGAAACTGATATAGTTTGGAATGAAATTGGCTTGATATGGACTGCTTATATAATCATCAATCATCATCATGTTTATGGATTTCTGTTCCACCGATTGGAGCAAAAGTAGTAAGATTTTTACGAGCAAATTTGAGTATTTTTTCATCGTAACTTAACACTTCAAGGTATTGTCATGAGTCATGACTCAATATTTTGTAATGTAGTAATTTCTTCTTCAACGAAGCCAACTAATTTCTGCACGTCGTCCTTTTCCATAATGGCGTTTTCTGCTGTTACAGCGATCCTTACGTAACCCGCATAGCTGAGGACCAGGAAGGCGACGCCTTCAAAAATATGAATTGAATATGAGATTATTATGCGTAGTTTCTCATGCAAATATCAGAAGCAACAATTAAGACATGTGAATTCTTCAAGAATAAACTGGGAAATGTATTCCACTGCTTCAATACCTGCAACGCCTGTAACAGCTCCTGCAGCAAAGTCTCCAGCAAGTCCTCTTCGTCCATTCCATACAATTTCTTTTCCAGGTCCCGGAAAACTGGAAAGACCCAGTGGGATTACTTTGTTGTTCAATAGAACTCTTGCCACCGGGGCTACGTGAGACCCTATAAATTTTCCATAGATCACACCGAACCATGGCAGGGTTGAGCTTTTTGCTGATTGGAGATTCTTTTCACATTTTAATAGTCTCTCCATAGGAGTTAAGTCTGGTCCAACTGGTAGGTCAATTATGGTTGCTGTACTATAGTATAAAATTAAAGTATTCAATTAAGTACATAAATCGCTGTAAAAATTAACGCTTGGATGAGATCGGTAAAATAAAACTATTATCTTACACATGATTTGTAAGTTTCCTCGGATGTCCTGGTAATGGTAGCGGTATCATTGTCGCCATTGACTCCACCCGTTTCCCATCCGTTTTTGAATGCAGAGTTTTTGCAACGCCCGCAGATATGCAGGAGAGAAGAACTCCTGTAAAACTCACTCCAAGGTTATTCTTAATACCTTTCAAATGTGTGATGGGAATATGTTTGGATCTTGCATAGAGTTGCTTCCACTTCTTCTTCTTGTTTGGTACATGCCATGGCGTTGTTGGCCGGTACAATAAAGATATGTAGAAGCCAAAGTCGTCTATTAACTCCAAACTAAACTTGAAGTAAGATGTGAATTTCTCAGCCAAACTTTGAGGGCACTGCTCTGGAGTAATTGATGACGATCCTGATAAAGGAACAGATACCTCCGACATGGGTAACCCAAATAGCCCTCCAATAACGGCAAACAGAATGGAGAAACCATCGGCTAGGGCATGATGAAAGCGGAGAACAAAGAGGGTCATTGGTTTACCATCATCATTCTCATTATTTTTCAATTGACTTTGGAGTTGCGAATTTGAAAAGTTCCTGATAACGTGCACTTCCCATGGGCTCCGTTTACGTGGGAAAGGCTCGTTTACAAGAGATTCCATAAGGTTGCATACAAATCTTTCCGAGTCATCATCATTCTTGCCCTGGATTTCGTGGAATCGTAAATGATTCCGGAGACTAAAGCTGTCGTCTAGTTTCCAGAACATGAAGCCCATCCAACTTTCCACATATTGTTGAAACTCGGGATAGACAAGCTTTCCATCCCCCCCTTCCCTATTATTTATCCATTTGCTTTGAATAGTTTCCGCGATTTCCTCATCGCTTATGCTACCCTCTAGCACGAAATTCGTAACGATGGCACATCTTGGGGGACGCTGTCTTAAGAATTCGGTAGCAAAAATGTTCCCAGTGGATGTAACAGGTTTGCCAATTTTCTGATGGAAAAAGAATGGCACGATAAAGTGGGCTAGGATATAGCGATAGAGGTAGATGGGAGAGCTGAGGAGAATGAAAGTGGAAAACAGGAGTAGAGCAATGAGCCCTGCTGCAAAGACTCCGATACGTTTGAAAATTCTTTCTGAAATTTTGTGGCCTTCTAAAAGGTCTTCAATTTCTGTATCGCCAGACATTTTTTAAACTTGGACTTTGCAAAAATAAAAAATATTGTGTAAAAAGTATCGGGAATGAAGACGGTCAAGTGCTGAAGGTCTGTAACGACTAACGGCATGCATAGTTAGCATAGCTGTAAATAATATGTAAGTCTAAACAGTGTAGTAACTATAACATCCACATTAAATTTTCATGATGATGGCATGCGGTTAACTGCCAAAATGTAGACAAAGACTATAGGTTTTCCCTTCATTTATGCAATGACGTCGCGACGTTGTGTATTCCTTTAGGTCAACTTCCATACAGTTCCTTGAGTTCAAAGTTCAAGCATATGCATTTCCTGAGACGCTTCCTGACTTCCAGAAACACAACAAAAATTATTCATAATATTCTTCCGTTAGATTCCAGAGAAAAGAGCAAATACAAAAATTACAAGTAAATTTCATGGTCCCACGCAATTACTGCGTTAATATTAATTAGCACAAATTACAAATTACAGTTTGAGTAGCTGCAATTAAGAAAAGTAATATCGCAATAATTTCTATCGATGGCGAGAGCATAGTTAAACACGAATTTACAGCTAACCACAATGGAGCAATGACGAGGAAAACTTACATTGGCTGGATATGCTGAATCTTTACTAAATGTTCAAAGGGTATTTTTAGGGGGAATAAATCTCTGGTAAAATTGAGAGGAACGCAGCTGCGCTGCGGCCTCTCAATTTCCATATATGTGTCAGCTTATT
>JAQGAH010000305.1:0-49662 GCA_034696885.1 Lepidocyrtus paradoxus | reverse complement strand
TTTTATTATGGGTTATGTCATGCCCATCATCATCAAGGCATGCACCTCTCCATCTATAACTTGTCATCTTGATGGTGTAATGGAATGAGGTAATGATTGACACCACCTTGTCCACACACTCACGAGTGTGGGGCTTGTTGAGGAAGTGGAAGATGGAGACAGAAAGTACTTCTCCCTCCAATAATTATATCGGGGATGGAGTTGGAGAAGATCCTGTACCTGATATTTTGAGGACTTTTTCCTCGACTCGATAAGGAGTAGACAGTGAAGGTAGCAGACGGTCTAATTAACACTGAAGAGGTTTCTTCCAATAGATTTGGATCTCTTGAAGATGGTGCTGGTGGCTTATTTTGATGCCATTCCAAGCAAAATTATGGCTGGGGTGACCCTCACCAAAAACTTCGAAGACGGGTTAATTTTACATGTAAAATTATCTCAGATTAGTACAAACTTTATTTCTTATCATAAGGAAAAATCTCCTCGAAAATTGTGGGAGTCTTGTCATCTGTCATTTGCAGGCTCTCAAGCTAAATAAGGTATAAAAAGTGGTTTCCCAAATTGTTTGGCTTGGATTGGTAGCTGGCATTTCCCCATTACTTCTCTTCTCTTGTCTTCGCTCTCCGCTATTTGTGCCCAATTCGTTAGCATCCTTCCTTATCTTCGACTATATTTACAGGGAGCCAGACAGAAAAAGGACGACAGACTGACGCAATACGTTAACTTCAGACTTTCCACCCATCATCATTATCAACACATCAACCTTTTACCATTACGTATAAAAGCAAAGAAAAATGTGCTTACACGCAGACAAGAAAAAAGAATCAGAAGAGCCTTTTACTTTATACCTAGCTATATCTGTTTAGGGAAGATGAGAGGATCGGATGGATGGTGAGTGAAGTGACTTTATAAGTATATAGTCGAGGAGGAGGTGGCTTCCTGGCAGATACTTGATTTGCTCTTGACTTCACACACATTCCATTTTCTTCATCCTATGAGCTTTAACAATCTCAACTTTTTCTTGTTTTTTCGCCTCTCTTGTTTCACGCCTACATCATTAACCCCCTCGTTACTCCCTCGTCTGTTCTATGATCCTGGGCTAAAAGGCAGTTAGGCATTTTATACTACCATTTCACTCATATCAAAACCAAGGCATATCAAAAAGGTGATTTTCCCCTTTTTCTTTCTATATTATAGCCAGTTTTTTCATTTATTTTGAAAAATTATTGAAGCTAATATACTTATAAATTAGTAAAAAACAAATGATTTAAATCCTTCATTGAGTAAAAATGGGATTTTGAGGTTGTAAAAAATACGCACTTTATTTTGCAAACCCTTTCTTGAGTTGGCATTGATTTCTCGGAACGCATCACTGATCCAAATCCAGCATGATTTGTAAAGAGTCCATTCATCCCCCGAAATGAATACCTTTTTGGATTCGCACAGGTAAATAAAGACCACAAAACCCCCATTGTATTAGACAAAGTCATACTAGCACAGAATGCACACTTCATCTGCCCCATTCTGTATATTCAATGTGGCACAGCAATAATATAAAAACGCCGTGCAACGGACAATAGAAAAGCAATCAAGATACATAATAGGAGACACACTACATTCAAAAAGCCCCACACAAAAGAGTGGAGAAATCAGTGTCATTGCTACCATTTTATCATTTTATAATGCTCCTGATGATGAAAACACGGCTCTCGCCTTCAATTCAAGAACTTACGCATTTTATACGCATATGGCCCTCCACCAAGCCAAACCACACACAATGCCCAAAAACGGTATGTATTCGAGTGCAATGCATTTTACAACTGAGGAGACTGCAAGAAAAAGCTGAGAATGGGAAAAGAATATCTTTTTGAGTGACTGGAGTAGTGAAAGGAGTTAACTTGAAAATATTATAAGCTTTGAGACTGGTCTGGGTGACTCAAGCACAATCACGATACAAAAAATGGGCCCCTCTATACAAAAAATTATAAGATATTGCACAGTTTAGAGAATTGTAGTATGCCTACTCCACTTCTTTGAAAAGGAAGAATATTGCACTATTCATTGTAAAGGAGAGGATGATGATGGTGAATGGCGTGATACGTAATAATAATCGTCATCATCATCACCCTCATCCTTCATAATAGTTCATAATAACAAAGGGATTTTTTCTCTTTTCTTCTCCTCCCTCAATGCTCTGACACGGGATTTTGCACATTGGAGTGGGCAAAGTGGGAATGGAGTGAGTGGGTCTGGGAGTTGTGACATGGCCTTAGAATAAAATATGCAATGCATATCTTTGGAGTGATTCGCAGATGAGAATGGAATGGAAGTTGCAATTTTTTTAAGAAATAGTCATCATTATCTTTGCGCAGTTTTTGCAATTTTCTGACAAATTATATTTGTTAGAAAAAGTATAAAGTAAATTTTCTAACACATTTCATCCGTTAAATGTGGAGGTAATAAAATTAAAATATTTTTCTACTTCCTCTCCTTGTTTCTGTCAGCTCGCTGGAATAATTGAGGAGCACAGGAACAGCGAGAAATTAAATTATTTCCTTGCAGGAGTCATAGTGCTCTTGCTCCTCGCTCCCTGTTTGCATCTGCTTTTCTTGGATTTTTTTCTTGTAAGAGCCATTATGCTCACTTGAATAAAAAAAGCTGGGCGCAGTCATGCAAGAGCTGAAGCAATTGGCGGCTCTTGCTCCGACTACTTTCTTTCCTCCATTATTATATTTTTTTATTATAGTTTATTATTTACTTATGTTCTGTTTCCAGAAATATGCATGCTTTTTATATTATGATAAAATTTCTCTTTTAATTCCAATTGTTCAGATTTCAGGAAGAAGAAAGTTATTCACGGAGAAGTAACAACTCCAAGCACTAAGGTAAATGAGTAATTTCGACGGTGACATAATTTTCAATTGGTTTCTGTATCCATTGATTTATAATAGATGGGCTGGTTTTCCTAGTTTTTAATCGTTCCCAAAAAGTATGAAACTCCATCTCCAACATTCCCTTTTATATCACCACTTGCATCTCTGTCTGAATTTTGAACAATGTCAAGATTATATGCATAGGTAGTTATTTATCTCCACTGCACACAATATTCGTACAAGACCCTCTTCTTCTGACAATTGCAATCACGACATTCCCGACAAGCTCTCGCTTTTCCACAAAACTTTTTTCCTCCCGATAGAAAATCCTGATAAAAGTGGCTCTCCGATATCCTGTAAAATGCAGTGAGAACACCACCATGGGAGTAAACATGTAGCGTTTGTATTTTCTTATTTTAGTTGAGTAAGACAGCACCATAATCATCATCATCATCACCCCTGTCGTCATCCTCATCCCCAACATTATCAACAAGAGGTTCAGAGTCGAAGAGGGAGACACAGTTCTCAAATCTTTCAAGTTGAATAGAAATCGGGGGAGAAAGCAAAGTGGGGGAAAGGGCTTTTCACAAAAACTTTTTCCTTCTCTTTCACTCCACTCCCTCAGATTTTAGCTTGGCTACCATTTTACCATCCACAGTTTAGCTTCGCTTTTGCTTCACTTCCCTCCAGACTTTGGATGGAGATTGGGATTGCATCCATTTCATTCCATATCAGAGTGGAAAATAAAAGCAACAGAGGAGAGCAAGAGTAAGGAATGGTTTTAGGCTTTATTTAACTTCAGCAGCAACAGCAGAATCAACTTGTTTTTTATATATATTTCATTCAACATTTTCACAAGATGTTGATAGTAGTCGCGGTCGTAGTGTTGGCTGGAGATAGTGGCAAATGGGCTGTTCCATCTCGTAGTCAGACATATACATAAAAAATGCAAGGGTGAGTGGATCGGAGAAAGGCATAAAAGACGGGAGAGAAACAAGGAGAGGGAAAGTTTTTAGCTGGGTTCATGTTCACTCTCTCCGTCTTCCCTCTTGGAAAACTTGGTCTCTTTGGTGTCGTTTGGGTTCACCATTGCCAAAAAAGAAAGTCAGTATGGAAGGAAGGATAAGGAAAAGATAATAGAAGAATAAACAGCCAGAGTTACTATATGAGTATATGAGAGTGAGGAGAATGGCAAGTAAGATGGTTGAGTAAAGCCATCGTCATCATCATCATCATCATGGACTGCTGTGTAACTTCTCCAGATATTTCCCATTTTGCCACTTTTAATGTAGTGTATTTATGTAGACTTGACGTTATTATCAAATGGCTCCTAGCAATGTGGCTTGGCTTTTGGGAAAAGGCGACGCAAAGATATGGCCAGCGTTTTTTCCTTCAGCGAAGCCGTACAAAGTGGAAGGATAAGATTGGATAAGAAGTTTTCCTTGAAAGTTGGGAAAAAGTTTTTTGGAAGTTGCGTTTTCAGCGGGATGGGGATAAGAGGAACAGTCCATGTTATGTAGTTGATGATGATGATGATGAGATGAAGTCTGTGAAAGATATAAATAGCATTGTCCTTCCAGAGATTTTTTAGCTCAAATCTGGAAATTCATATGCTGGACTGGTCGCCAGCTGGAAAATGAAATTTGTACGGGTGTTTCTCAAACAGAGTTAAAAAAATGGAGTTTGTAAAGTTGAATAGGGGCTGTTTAAAATATATCTAGCAAACTGCGTATTTTACGGGTTTTTTCTAGATTGACTTTAAAAAAAAGTCTTCTGAGCACTTGTCCGGATTCTCTGTTGCTGATGTGTAAAGTAACTTAATGACAAGAGGAGTGTGTAGAAAAGGGAGAGAAATTGCTACTTTTCTTTTCATGCTCATTTTCTTTTCTCCTTCCTCATCCAATCTTGGAACTCTTTCTTTACAGTTGGTGTCTTTAAAGTTGATGTCGGGATTATATTGTTGAAGTGGAAACAACTTTAAAAAGTTAGTCTTTCCTCGTTGGCTATAAAATTGGTTTTAAAAAACAAATGAGTTTGGGAGGGAAAAGGACTTGTAGATTATTTGTATTGCATTTACTTAAGAAACTTTTCTCCCCTGGAAAGTTTTCCCTTTCCCAGAGAAAGGTAATAGGTTGACACAAAGGGGAACTCAACTGGTTTTGGATTTGAGATTGAATTTTTCTTCAAAGTAATTACAGAGAATTGAATGGGCACGAACAATATCTTCAAGTAGGATGTGTGCGTTGGACATGGCCACTTTAAAGTTTTTTTTTAACAGCAGCCATTTTCCAAGTAGGAAAGTAGATGTAATGGACTTGTTCGGAATGAGATTAACTGCATCTGTTTTCCTCTGTAAATTGACTAGAGCGAAATTGGTTTTATATCGGAACTTCATCTTTGGCCATTTCCATTGACTTACTTATTTTGGGACAGGAAGGGATTTAAAAAAATTTCAAGTGGAACCACATGGCACGTGTCTAAATCCAAAATATGAAGCTCTCACTCTATCCGCAACTCTTGAATTTGACGAAATGAAAATGGGGAAATCCTCTCCGGGAGTAAAAAGGACGATATCCTTATTCCTTCTCCCTTATTGCGACTGTGATGTGATAAGAGACATATGCAAAACCATTATGAAAATAACGATAATGGAGAAACGAGGGAGTCGTCATGAGCCTTGATGATGATGACTATGACATGATGCAATCCAACTTTAAAAAGTCACAACATCGTATTAAAAAGCTGGATATATATTTTTTAAAGTGGACGACTGGATTAAAAAGTTACGTCTCCCTTGGAGTGAAATAATGCGCTCTCCCCTGAATCCAACCCCTATCATCCATATTAGAGGACATTTCAATATTTCCGATTTCACTCCAGCTATATAATATCATCGCTCACACACTCCATTCGACTTGCTCAGCTCGGGTATGATTATCATCCTACTTACATCGGTATATGACTAGACTTATCCCGAATGTGACTTTTTTCCTTCCCATTTCACATACGATACGATACTATAATGTTGGGCTGTGATTGACTCGGAAGAGATTTTAAAATCCCGCATCCTCGCCCATCTCATCTCCCTCTTTTCCCAGGAAAGAAAAATACTTAGACTGGGGCTGCTGAATGTACGTGTGGAGAAAACTGAAATGTATACGATAGCTTTAAAGTTAAAAAAAATGTGCCGGGATAAGAATGGGAGGAAGACTCTTTGCGGGACGGTCGTCTTCTTATCTTGATTGGGATTCGGGATACTGAAATTTCACTTCACACATGTGTAATATCTTTTTGTGAAACGATTTCTTAAAAAAATATATTACTTTTTTGCTTTATGGCTAGGAAATGAATACATGTGAGAATGATTTGATGACATTTTTATCCAGCAAGCTGTAGACAAGGTCAGAGTATATGTATGCCCATGTGAATTGATATTTTGGGGGGAGGAATGCCAAATGTGAATGAAAAGGGAGAAACTATCAATATTGATCTTTCTCCGTCCCGGTGACAGTTGAAAATAGTGTGGAATGTTCCGGCATCACCGTCCTTCCCAAGTTGTAGCATTCTTCTGTGGTTCTGGCTTGGTTTGGTTCTGTGGCAGTGGCTCTTTTCCTCCCGAATGCTAACCCCACCACCAATACAACTGTCAAAAAACTGCAGCCAGATTCTCATCATGAATGTTTTTCGGTGTTGTACGAAATTTATATTGTTGTGCATGACGGAATGAATTTTATGAAATGAAAATTATGAGAAAGGAGGAGGGAATTTCACTATACTCTTCAGTCTTCACTCCAACCCAACCACCACTCATTATTGCTACTATTAGGGCAGTTTTATACTCCTCGATCATGCTGATTATTATATTATGAGTGTGTGGTGGGGTTGAGGCAGTGGTGGTTCTCCTTGCTGAGGGTTATGTTCATGATTATGATGATGGGGTAATGATTGTGAAGTCATTATTATTACCATTTTCCCTCGATGGCTTTCTATTTATATGCGCTCATGTTATCATGTTACAAAACTGGAAGGCAAAGAACTCAAATGATATTTTAGACCGAGAAGCGGTTATTATTGCTCCCTGCTTACAATTATGACGGAAACGTTTTGCATTTTCAACGCATTTGTCATCCTCACATGCATTACTTGTAGCAGGGGAAGTATAAATGCGTAGTTTAAATGAATGCCTCATCATCATCATAATCAGCCTACTAAAAATATAATCATAATTTTAACTCATCAGCATCAACAGCTCAAATCCGATCGGTTGATATATATTTTTTATTTGGATGGGGCTCAATAATGGCGGTCCCCATGATGTGGAGGAAAAAAATGCATTCCTTTGTTAAAGTCCCATTTTTTTGTTCGCGACAATCAACAATGGCTGTGTTAGACGGTTAAATTGGTTGGTCAATGAGAGAAATAAAATATATTTTTTTGCTGCGTATTCCTCAACAAGACTCATATATTTCCCTTTTGCTTCCTTGCGGAAGTAATTATCCTAGTTTATAGGGAATTGGTCTGGGGGTAATAAAAGCAACAAAATAATTA
Organism: Lepidocyrtus paradoxus; assembly: GCA_034696885.1. Classification (NCBI taxonomy): domain Eukaryota; kingdom Metazoa; phylum Arthropoda; class Collembola; order Entomobryomorpha; family Entomobryidae; genus Lepidocyrtus; species Lepidocyrtus paradoxus. Next base: position 42,244 of record JAQGAH010000305.1, on the reverse strand, counting down.
ATTGCCTTGTTATATGTTTTTGAAGTGGAGGGAGAGGAGGAAACTCTGATGGGGCTGGCTAAAGAATAATTAATAAATAACGGGAAATATATTAACGACTAAAACTCTTCGTAGTTTTGTCCAGCCCATAATAGATAGATGTTTTTTTGTTTTTCCCTTCATTGCACCAGCCACCATTACTCCGTAAGTGGAAGTGACTTCAGAGAAGGTCCTTTTATTTCCCATCCATAAATATATGGCATGCCACTGCCATTGCTGCTGGCATGGCTGTGGCGGTGCTGTTGATGTGCTGGGCTATCGCCAGTGGCCAACCCTTTTTTGAAAAAAAAATAATATAAATATATAATTTTCAGTTCTGCATCCCCTTTCATACGTTGTTCCCCCGCTATTTTAGGAGGATAAACGAACACATTTTTTATCATTCGTTTGGTTATGGTGGCGGGGAAAGGAAGATGAGGATAGGGATGATGATGGTGGCTGCGGCAGTATTTTGTACAAAGCTCATTTAGAAATATTTATAACCTCATTAGTCAAGTGTCCCCCTCCTCCTCGCTTTTTTTCTCTGGCTCTTCTCAACAATTTAAAGTGATTTTGTATCTGTAGAAAATTATTTAACTGGCTTTTCACATCTCAAGAGCACTGCATCATATTTCAAACTGGTGGTCAGCCCACTTTCATTCATGTCACTGTCCTTTAGCGCAATAAGCGCTGTGGAATAGTGTGCCACCATCATTATCAATATTATCATACAAGCTTGGGGTTTGCTTCTTTGATATCATTCATTTTTTCTAAACTCTGTTTCAGATTCATAAAGGGAAGTTCTCCTGTTTATACCATCAGGGGAGGGGTAGCAGGAATAAAAAATAAAAACTTTTTTGGGACAACTTTTAGCAGAATAGGGAGGCGACTCTTTAAATTAAATCACTATCTTTCTGTCTAATTCACACAATCAGTTTGGGAAAAAAAAATTTCAAGCTTGTCTTCACATTCTGGCCCTATGTCTTCCCCTAGAAGGGCGTCACTGATTCACTGACTCCCAAAATATCAAGGAAGGAGCTGGTAGTGATGATGAGCCTTTTTCCTTCATTTTTCATTACTCCTTGTCCTCCTGTCTCATCCTCCTCTCATATCATTTCGTTCCACTTGGTCATGCATACATATCACCAAAGATCACACCGCGCTCGAGAGAAAAATGTCAACTGTTTCACTCCAATGAGGAATGGGATGAGATGATGGCTGCGGTGGTGTGTGATGTCTTTTTGGTGTGCCTTATTAAAAGCCTTTTTAGTTTTGTCACCTTTTATGATGCTCCCCACTTTAATGCATGAATATAAATGAGGGGAGCTGTCTTGCATCATTTATCATTTTATATTCATTTTAGTTACCTTCATTGAAAATTTTTTTAGTAATAGCATATTTAAGGGATGTTTATAAGTAATATCGGTTGTTATTTAAATGTAGGGTAAATGTGAAGTTGAATAACTAAGTATATAAAGTAGCATTATCGATAATCGGTTTAAAACTTTGCACTCCACGACTAACCTGCTTTACGTTAAACTTATGCAAATGTATTTTTTTAATTACCGCCTTTGCAGTCTATCAACATTCAAAACAACTCATGAATTTTCCCTATTTACAAATATTTCTCCAGCTTCAATCATTACTTATATTTACGAAGGTTGATCAAGAAATTTTAAAATCCGAGTAGGAATCTTCTCTAAAGAGCAGCATAATGAAAATGGAAGAAAATGCATATTCCATATTTCTTTCCCTTTAATACTGTGTGCTAGGACCGCTGTCCAGAGTTTGCCAGGGAATGAGTAAATCAAATCACACAATATTATCTCCAGAATCAGTCATCTCATTGTACAATAGAGCTTGAGTTCGACCGGATAACTTCTACTTGCTATCATTTCTCCTGGCTCTGCATCCTTCTCCCTAGTTTCTTTTCCTTCTCATATCTCACAGTATCATCGCGTCCTTTCCCGTTGACAGAGTAAAGCCTAATATCATGTTAACAAAGTCAAAGTCAGCCGACCAAAACAGCTGCTTTTTTATATTAGTTCTCCGGTGGGGAAAAGGTCTTGTATAAAAAAGGCAAATAAGTATATTCCCTTGCATTTACCAACCCATTGGATCAGACGAAATCAAGTTTTACGGAAGCATCTCTCATCTTCCCTGACAATGTCTACACAACTTTTGCATAAACGCATGAGATGAGAATGTTTACACAGATATTGATACACAGTTATGGTTTTAGCCTGGCAGTGGTTGCTGACGGGGGCTTGAAACTTTGATATTGATATGATATTGTCAAATCAAACATATCGGAGGGTAGTCTAAGGCCGATTGGATTTGGTTTTTGAGCCTTCCTCTGCTCTCCCTCGCCTCATGTCATGTCATGTCCTTCTTCCTAGTATCTGTCATAGTGTCAAATCGTATCGAATTTCAACTTGTTTATATTGAATCATAGTAGCTAACTTCACAATTCCTTTTAAAAAGGGCAATATCACACTTTTTACTAAGCTTGTTGGTGGTCTTGGTGGTCGCCTTTCATATGAATATAAAAATATAGAGCGATAAGTAGAATGAATGCGCATCCATCCATCTGACTCTGCATCTTCATTGAAGTGATCCAGAATACAGTTGCAAGGGTCGCTTTTGTTCATACCGTAAAAGAGTGAAAAGTAGCTTGCACGTATAATTAGCATAGGGCCAGTAACCCTTATAATTTTTATATTTGCATGGATGAGTACTAGCTATACACTTTTCAGTAATAAATACAAATCATTTGCAGTCCAAGTTATTCGCTAATGAAATTCATATTCATTTTTATGCTCCACCAAATTCCAATCAAGCTTGTTTTTCCATGATTAGCTCATTGGGCATAATTGATGATTAAAAATGTTAAAAAGGTGAAAACTTCTATGAATGGTTTATCCGATAGGCAATAGAGTGAGAGATCCAACTGGGCTTGACAAAATATAGCATAGGGGAAAAGTATCTGGTTAGGCTTTATATCAATTTCGCTCACTTCCCCAACATTTATAATCCCTTTCGCGTAACTAATGATTTCACTTCAATTTTTTTTTCCAAAAATAAAAAGCATGAACGGAGCAAGCTGCACAAGGTGATACTGAGCCAACTGTACAATAAGAAAATGGCAAGGGTAACTTTCCTACAAGTGAGAAGCAAGTGAATATAATAGAGTGTCGGATGAGTGAATGGAGAAAATTGACTAGCGAACTTTATTGGATTTGACAGTCGGATGCTTCCTGATATTTCTGGTTGGATGATAAACCAGGTTGGGTTGACTGGTTGACTTCCAGTCTTACCGAGAAATAAGGGAGAATGGTCACCAACGAGTGGTAATAGGATAGGACGGCGTGATGTGATATGCGAAGGGCGAGGGAGACTAGTCAACTGTGGAGTGGTGATGGTGGGAAAAGTATTAGCCAGGCTTGATTTCATTACGATTATTATGAGTGGGATTTGATACTGTTGGGTGATATGATGTCCTCCACTTAAATAGGCTTTTCTCGCATTATTTATGTTCTTGATTAGGATTTGATTCGAGTCAAAAGTTGAAAAACACTCTGCAAAAATGGGAATATACAAAACTAAAAAGTGGCATGAGAAACTACACAAAACACAGTCGTGAACCTGACCAGTTTTTTAAAATCGTAGTAAAGCACACACTAATAAAATATTCATTAGTGGGAAAATAGTAATTTCAAATGCAAACATAATCAGACGTGACGCATATGTTGCCTTTCCACATCCTCACCCATGTATCAGATCCCCAGCCCAATAAAGAGCTGCTCCGGGGTCCTTCCCTCTAAAATGAAATTATTCTATTGAGAAAATCTCATTGCTTTCACTTTATTTCCATTACTTCTGCTTACTTTACTTGGGAAAGGCTTGGCTGTGATTATTATGGGAGGTTGGAAAAGGGAATGATGCCACCACACACAACTTGCGCCTTGAGGCTGTGGACTTTTTCCTGGTGCGTGGAGGGAATAAAAAGGAATTCGAGGGGGGAGTCGACTCGATTGAAATAAAATCAAGGCCCTATGTAAACAGTGTTGCCGGCATATTACATCTAAACATGTAACAAAACTCACCCCAAAAGAATTCTCTCAATTTGGAAGGATAATTTTATTTAGGGTGTTATTGAATTAGTCTCGGAACTTCAGTTTTTTCTTGTTTCCACTTGAATTAAGGTTTTTACGGAATTTGCAGGCATTAGTTGAGTTACCGTATTTTCTCAAAACCATGGCGGGTTTATTTTCTTTTCCTCTCTTTCTCCTTTATCATCAAGTTTACACATAATTGATCTTCTACTCTAGGGAAAAGCGAAATACTGAAGTAATACTTCAATAAGAAGTGCATTCACATTCACAATTTAAAAAATAGAGACACACATCCATACCTAACCTACCCACTCATCATCATCACTATATCGTCAGTATTCCCTCACTATAACATACATGAAGACAACTATAATTGTCTGTATTTATTATTATGACGCTGTGAAAAAAACTATTTTTCCAGTACAAAAGGAGGACCCAGTCTTATGTCCCAAAGGACATAGTTTTTGCTCCTGTTTTGTTGTTCTTCGTCTTTGAAGCTATTATCATCATCACATATTTTATAACATACCTATACTAATACACTCCAGCTTTTTAAAAAATATGGTTTTTTTCTTGCATTGTGTTGAGTTGCACACAGCCACAACCATTTTCATTCATCATCACAGTTTTCAGAATACACTTATTTCAGCCCAGAAAGAAAGAAGAATAAAAAGAAAAAGAGAACAAAAACCAAGTGAAGAGAGAAAAGGGTGGGTCATCTTCACTACTCATAATAATAATCATCATCATAATGATGAACAGGATGATAATCCATACCACCGGAATTCATTTGTTGGTTTCTTCCACGTTTTCGAGACCTCTTCAACATAATCCTTCTAAAAAATAAATATACCTTTAATTCCTTTCACATATAAACTTAAAGAGACGGAGACACAGACACGCACTTTTTGCGTATTTTGTGGTCCTCCTCTAAGATTGCTTAATGATATGATAAGGTAAAGACTTTGGCTTTGGCTAACTGGCTGAAAGAAAAGCCTTTGTGTTTTTTTCTTTCTCTCTCAATTTATTATTATTTGTATGCAACTAGGCAGAAAATAAGTGTTTTAAAAAAGCAAACAATACGAAACGAGTATAATAGCTAAGTGTTGGGATTGAAAAGGAGCTGAAAATTGAAATAATAAATACAACCCTGTTTTTACTTTGGACTTAAGTGAAATGTTTCTGTTTACATATGGATTTGGAGTGGGGTTTAAAAAAGACAAATATTTTTGTGCGCTGGGCGGCCAGACGCCAAGACAATGAAGCCTTCTTGTCTCGATCCAAATCCATTCCTTTTATGACGGAAAACGATTAATATTTTATGAAAGTGAAAAAGAGTTGCTTTAATTCCTTCAATTGTACAGCCCTCCCCATTCAATATAATTATGGTCATGTTCGAATTAGCTTATAAAACTCGGTATTTTTTACTCTCAAAGGGAATGGCAAAATGAAATTATTTTTATGTACCAAGATTTATGCAACTTTTCCAGCAACAGCAACAATCTTCATATATTTTACTTTTTCAACTTTACATACCTCAACTTATCATCATAACAAAAGAGAAAACTTTTTTGCAAACCTATTTTTTTTCCTAGTGAGGGTGTGGTAAAAATTTCTTCAGAAAATGATTGTCATCCTGCAATTTAGTTGTTGGAAGGGCTACACATAAACAACTCATTTTGAATGAATCTTGTAGATTTTTTTATACCTTTATTTTTATGTATTTTACGATACATTGGCTCCATAAATATAAGTCATGGAGAAATGATGAGAAAGTGTTGGATGGAGAATAGGAAGGGTAAGGGGGGAGTAAAATATAGAGTGGTCGTAGTTCGTGCATATTCCTTCATATGAGGAAGAAACAAAAAATCGAATCCATTTTTTTGCTGCCCTTTTCTTTGTAACTGATCACCGTATGATCTCCCAACTTCCGATTCACATTCCAGCTCCGCTTCATTTTCATTATATTACCATTCATTGCAATGCACAATAACGTCAACAATGGGTTGGATGGAGAGGAGGGTGTGTGTGGAGAAGGTTCATCTTTGCCATTTGCATTACCATACAATTCTCGTTCATTCTGCGTCATTCATTTGAACTCATCATCATATCGTCATGATTCCGTATCATTTTTTTCCACTGAAATGGAAAGAAAGTTAGGAAAAGGCAAAAGCAATGCGTAGAAAGCTAAGAAGGGAAAACTTTTTCTGGAGAAGGGAAAAACTCAAAATTATGCATCCTATCAAAGTGAAAAAGTAAAGCATTGTATTACCATATTCTCACAATAATCAAATGCAATTTGTATTGTCGTAATATAAAATTGCTCGTTGTATGTCATTTTATGTTACAAATATGTGCTCATATTAGAGAAAGTAGCTGCTTTGGTGTTTACAACCGAGAAGACATGTAATGATGAAGGCAGAAGGTAATAATAATATGATGACAATATATATAGAATGTTTAAATGCCTACATTTTTACTATAAAGTAAAAGATAAAAACACTTCTATACAAATATTGTAAAATAGATTGATTAATGCAATCCAATTTTAATTGCCTTTCCTCCAGACAGATATCGTATATTCCTAAACAAGGCGGTATTATTCATTCGCTAGAAAAGACAGAAGCCGCGGCTCTCTAGGTTGAAATTGGGACGTTGGAATATAAAGTCCTTTATTCATTTCATCGCATATTATTTTCCAAATGTTCCGGGAGGAAAAGAAAGCATTTTCCCCAGTCCAATATACAAACTTGTAACTGGCAAAGTAGGCATAATATGCTAAACAAGCGCACGCACCACACAACCACCGTTAATGTCGACATTATAAATAAAAAGTCTCATTTTTTACATTAGGCTCGGGACCAAGAGCAAGTAAATAGTGGGGCTCTTTAAGAGGGTCGATATGGGTGAATAATTGGTGCTCCCATTCCGAGTAAACTACTCCCGGTTTCTGAGACTTAATGCCCTCCGTATAAAATAACAACTTCCTGGACGGTGGCGGTTGAAAATGGTAAAATGCTAGTGAAATGCATGGTTTTTCTTCTTCCTCCTTCTCGGAGCAAATGGGAGAGATGGTTTTTCTTGATGGATGAGCCTATTTTGACTCTGCTACACATTACTTAAAATGCTACATTTTCTTCCGAGAGAGAAACTAATATTTTATTTTTCTACTTCTATATACTTTCTACTGCTTAAATATATATCAAACCACCGTATGTTTTACTTCTTGTGAGCATTTTTCTCCTCCAAGATTTTTATGAGCTTTTTTTTTATTTATGACTTGTTTCAGAGAAATCAGTGCAGCGCAGCGACAAACCAGTGCCTAATGCGGGAGGAACTCAAGAAAAAATGGACTTGTAATGAATAAATATTCCCCCATATTATGCATCATTCAAAGGCTGGAAAATGTGAATAAAGAGTGTGGCATGTTGGCTAAAGTGCAAATGTAAAACTTAAATTGGAACAACTAAAGTATTACACATTGGAAGAAGATTACAATAATTATTAAAGTTGCCGATTGATGTTTATTAACTTCCTACCTATTATCGACAAAGAAACTTGAATCTAAACTTAATCACTACTAGCGTGGCTGAAAAAGTAAAATTGCAAGTTATGAATATAAACGCTTAACCGTAACTTGAGTAATTTTCACTTTGTTTTTTTTGCTACCAACCAACCACTTCCTATCAAAATTTGATCTACATGAAATGCTAACTCTTATTTTATTTATAAAAAATTATCGATGCCCAACTTCACCATCATCATTGTAATACAAGTTTGCATAGTTTTGTGAATTAAATCCTTCGAGTCGATACCTGTGACCATAAGTCTGGTTAAGTTTATATCCAAAGTGCATACATGCCACATTAACCAATCCATTCTAATAGAATCAAGCTATATATAGCACTTTATTAAAACGATGAAACCAATTTTTCATGGAATGCCATAATACGTTCTTACGATTACTATACCACACGATACTGTTACACCGCTTCTTTCCCCTTGTTTAACTAGTGAAACTTGATAATATTAATAATCCATCATCATGATCGGATCCTCATCATCGTCATCACTAATATCATCCTTCTCTCATCATATCATCAAGTTCGGGAAGGTAAGTCGTAGAAAATTTTATTGTTATTGCCCAGTCTATCGTAAACTCGCTCGAATATAATCCGAGGATAATGAAAAATATTACTTTCATCAAGTGCGTGCGCCATACATATCACGCCTGATAAGTAACTAGCTGTACAATGTAGCGTTAAGCGCTAGCTAATGCTGCTTTCTCCTTAATCATAAAACTGGAATATGCACTGTTTTATGATATGGTATGGAGGGAACTGTACTCCTGTCCAAGAAAGAAATGTCTGGCTGACTGCACATGAATTGAGGGAAAAATCAGGGATCCGGGTATTATAAGTTGGTAGAGCATATGTCGGGGGAAATGAGTATCGAATGGAATCAAACCATTTTAGATTTTTCTCATATTTATCTAATACGAAGGGAAAGTGTTTGAGCATGAAAGTGAGGAAAATGCTGGAGTATCCTAGTGTGGATTTTATAAAGTCATATTTTTACTTCAGCCTCAGCAGACGTGTATGTACATTTGGGATTTTCTCAATGAGCATGTGAACTTCCAGGATTTGTTTCGAATCATAATGTGTGCACATGTCATCAAGAGGTCTTCATCCTGAAATCGTCATAATCACTGAAATGTGTAATCTTGAAGCAGCTGCCGTTCCCATATCGTATCATATTCGTGTGGTATAGCATCTAGTATTTAATCAGTTCTGATCATCAACTCATTCAGGATTTGTTGTAACGTAATCCTTGCTTTAAACCTGCTTAGGATTTTACCTAATATTGACATATTTGGGGTTTGTTCATGCGTAAATAAGTCATAATGAAGTAATACAAAGTAGCTAAGGTTTGTTAAATTGGGTCTTTCCCAACTTTATTAACTGAATTGTAAACTTCATGAAATGATGACGATTTAATTTGGCTAGCGCCAGTGCGATCTGATACAAAATATTTTTTTCTTCTACAAATGTGTGATTTGACTTGATAAATGAAATGAAGCAATTTTTTCTCTCTCTTGTCATTTCAATGTTTTAGTAACTTTTCTTATAATGAAAAGGAAAATAGGGAAACTTCAAGTAACTCGAGCACTTTGCAAGAAAATCTTAGTCAAACAGGAAGAATTGAAGATGGAGTGAGCCCTATAATGGATTGGATTGTGGGTGATTATTGGAGGGAGAGTGTTTTTGATGGCCATATAAATTGAGAGAATCGAATGGGAAAAACTGTTGAAAATGATGGCAGAAATGTTATTAACGTTCGGTATACAGTAAATGATAGGGATGTGGTGTGGTGGGATGTGACATCGCAGTAAATAAGAAAAATACTTAATTCCTCCGCCATCATCATCACACATCACCACCAGCCCAATATACTTTTAGATTAAAACTTTTAGCAAGGAAAAAAGGATTGACAGAGTGTCCTCAAAAATTTCAATTCCATCCACAGAGCGAAACCCCAACCAACCTTCTATATCGTCGCGGGGCTACCAACGAGTCAGCTATATATAATTCATATTTTTACTCTTTTTTCCCTACTTTTCCAATCTCAAAAAGTAGAAATATAAAAATAATGAGGATAAAGCCTACTCTATCAAAAACCATGCAGTCATCGTCATCAACATCATCGGTGCCACCACCACATCCCATCACCCACCATCATAATCATCGTCAACAATGGCTGCGTAGTTTCATAGTGCCCAACGCTGCTGTCAAGCTATCACACATCAAGCACTTAACTCATTCCCAGCAGTACCACCAAATCTAACAACAAACAAACGAATTCAATTCCCAAACTCTGAAGGAAACTTATTACCTTGTCCTTAATGTCGTGGTAAACCCTGCTGTGATTTCTTTTTACTTAACTCTTTCCAAAATACATAGTCATACTATCGCATTATAAAATCCAATCCACTACTCTTCAGCTAGCAAGTAGTAATGTTAGGGAAGGATTGAGCAGATTGCAAAGGGGAGAGAAGAGAACCCTTTCTTTCAAAAGTTTTTTATATACATAGGCAGAATTGAAAAAAAACAGCAGCAGTCGGGAGTCAAGTCAATGACAGGAATGGCGGTAGCAATGACAAAAAAATTGCTTGATTGGTTTGGGCAGGTAGGTTGTTCCGTACCAAAGGGAAGTTTTGATTTGTTAATGCAGAAGCACATTAGAGAATTCGTAACTTTAATTTGCTCCCACTGCACTGTTTCCTATAATTACCTAAGTATATTTAAGGTTACGTAAACTAGAAAATCATATTGATGAACGTTAACTTGCTCTATATGTTAGCAAACTGTAGCGGAACTTTACTAAAGAGATGCTGGCCACAATTTAATTTGTCATCATGAATCATAACATAATAAACTTCTTCCTTTTAAATACAAAGTATAATTACAGCAAACAAGCTTGATTTGACGATCTTATTATGCGTGTTGTGAATTGACGATAAAACAACCTTATATAAATTATGTAATGGCAACTGCATAATTATATGTGAATACACGCGCTTCATTATATTTAACTTATCACGAACCACAAAGTTAGGAAAAATTAGCTCAATTGAATTAAAAATTTGGCATTGTGTAAACAAAGGAGTACAGTTGTAGATGTAAAAATACGAGCTGAGCTTCAATTTGTACGTGCTTAATCTAGATATGACATCTCATCATCAGTTTAGCATAATTTTTCATTGAGAACTGACGACATATTTTGAAGTGGTAGGTAAACTCACAAACGTAGCCTGGTAAAATATTTTATCTTCAAAATTACAAAAAAACTACATTTTTGCTCTATGCTTTCAACTACAAACAAATATTGGTATCCAATTCATAGTAAAACTGGAAGTTACAAACATTCTTGAAATGAATTAGTTCAGTACCCCCTTTAACACTAGAGTTGATTGCATAAAAAGATATGAAAAAAGCTTTTATCGTATTGTGAATCACGCACATTTACACTTGCACTCACGGATTCAATTCATTGTAAAGGAATAGGACGTTTGCCGACTCATTTCTTGCATTTTTGCTGTGATATATTGATGCAAGCAAGCACGTTTCAAAGCCATCCAGTGTACCAGAGTATTCATATTTTTCTTTTAACAAATATCATACTTTATTATATTTTCATTGCCTTTATCAATTCATACACCCTAGCGGTGAGTAATAAAAATTAGCCAAAGAACTAGATATGTTGGGGTGATATGATAATAGGCTTAAGCATATGAATGAATGTATGTCTGAAACAACTTATATCTATACTGCACTTCTTTTCACCGATTTTCTCCTCCATGTCATTTGGATAATGTCATGTGAACTAGCCATAATCATCATTTCAAACTTTCCCAAGTCATCCTCATCATCATCGCTAGCCATATGGATTGACGCGACTGACATATCAGATGAGAAGTACTTCCTTCTTGACTTTCGTCGTCGACTCCACTTCAGACAAAGTTTTGAATATGTGGTAAAGAATGGGAAGAGATGTAATAGTAATACGATGTGAGCAACACCTTGAGCATATATTGCTACAGTTGGTATGATCGAGTTGATATTAGTTCTTCCATTATGGTGGAGGGTAATTTTAGTATTATTTTTAGTGAATGCCATATTACATGATGATATCATTCATTCTTTGCAAAGCCATCAATAGAGTTCCTTAACATCAATAGCAAGCTTGGCTGAGTTGAGATACTTAAAATGCCTATGCTAGCCCTTTGAAGTTTCAATAATATTGCTAATCAAATTAATACAAAACCAAACAAGCTAGTTATATGATACTTGTTTTATTTTAATATTTAAGTACAAGAGACCTGATTAATAACAGATTTCCAAACAAGATATCCTTTGATATTTCGTAATAACGAATGCCTCCTTTGTGGTCAGCCAACCACTCTTTTTTTATTAAGTAAGCAACAAATCAACTTGCCAACTGTTCACCAGTTATCACCTTCCATTTCCAACTTGATAAATTATTCTTCCCAAGTTAGAGATGACAGGTCATCTAGCCTATGGCTTCCCTTACATGGCCGCTCCGTCCTTCCCAACTCACTCCTATCAGGGAAAAAAAGTGGGCGTGTCAATTTGGATGTCATGTCATGTCATCGTCATCATCAACAACAGAAATAACATCCCTCCCAATCCCATCTAGTTTTCCCCCTTTTTTTCCTTCCCTCTCCTTGCTATCGGACATGACAGAGGAGATGACAAGAGGAGATATCAAGGAATCATGATGATGATGCTGGCAAGAGGTGACGCAGCTTTTGGTTGCCTAAACTCAAAAAATAATAACACTTAATAAGAGAGCCAACGAGCCAACCATGTTGCAATGCGATTGCAGTTTCAATATATATTTTTTATCATCGAGTCACCAAGTTTCCTTCTCTTCTGGTGTGCCATGGCATTTTTCCTCCTCGTCTCCTCCTCGTCCTGTCAGACTTGACTTGAGAGAGGGTAAAACTATCGTAATAATAATCATCATCATCAACCTAAAACCACCATCATACCACATCACCATCTCATCATTTTTGTTATCAGAGGAAAATATCAATTTTCTTAGTTGACGTCCTAAATAAAATGCACCTTCAGGGTTTCACCATAATGATGATGGTGATGGGAGGATGGAGATAACATAAACTTACATATTCTAATAAATATTTAAAACTTTTATAACTAAAAAAAACTAAAGGGAGCCCACCAGCAGCCACCATGTTTGTATTTTTAGTTGGTAAACCTGAGCAACTTTTTAAGCAAGCACGAAAAGTTTTTTAGTTGGATTCCCTACGGTTGATAATGCTGATCGTAGTAGAAAATACATAAGTTTAATAGTCCTTTCGTGCTGAACTCCATGATTTTGAAAGGTGACTAGAGAGTTGAAGTCAGCTCATCATCCTATCAAGTCAAGACCTTCCTTTCTCCCTCTAACTTTGGCTCACCCATCATCACCATCCTTGGCATCCCTGCTTGGCTCTCTCTCTCTCTGAAGCGATATTCATCATTATTTTATCATCATCATCATCAAAAACTATCATCAACATATATAACCACCTAGAGGAGAAAAAAGTTCTGTGTGAAGAACCAACTTCATCATCATCATCACTACCACCACCATTACCGAAGAACTTTATCATTATCATGATTAGACGAGACATTTTAGGTGGAGGTCTAACTCCCAAACCTGTCGGGACAACTTTTCAAAAAAATGCTTCTTTTCCTCCTCTTCTCCTCTCCTTCAGGGAAGCGATGAGGGACTCCCGTCAACAAATCAACGAACCAAGAAACCAAAAAGACTAAAAACAGAAACAGCGGGTTAACTACCACCATTACCTTCTTCATGTAGAACACTTTGATGAACTATTTCACCACCATCCCCATCATATAATCATCATGCCATCATCATCATAACATAATAGTAATAATCGTAATAATAATAATCACATGATTTAATACGCTGATGATGATGGTTAAGTAGCAAAATCATAAGAAAAATGTGTGGGTTGCATGAAAAAAAAGAGAGATTGACAAAGTTCTAGTGGTTTGGCTGGGGGATGAGGATGAGGATGATGATGGTGGCAGAAGCATCTGCTGTGTAAAAATTTATCCATCCATCCATCCAATCCAACATCCAAGTTTAGGCAGCTTCGAAACATATTTTTTTTATCTTCATCTTTTTCCTCCCTCCAAATCCGTCACTATTTTTTTTTCTCTTCACCCAACAACTCAAATTTCAGTTTAAAATCACTACCATCATCCTCATTACTTGCATCATGATCATCATCATCTTGTACGCCTTCTCCACAAAAAAAATTGTTTCATGAGGGATGAACGCTATATTTACTTCATTACGAGGATGATGATGGGTTCAGACTGATGACTAGTGAGATTTTTTAACCCTTGTTTCGTAAAATATTTGTACAGAAGATATTTGTGATTGCATTTAATGTACGAAGACGTATCATTAGAGTAGCTACTTATTTGTAAAAAACACAAATAATATGAAATATTCCTCCAAGAAGGTGTTTAGGACGATGATGAGCCCTTCTTCTACCTCTTGGTTCTGATCTGGCGCTGTTGCAGAGAAAAGTTCTGAAATGGAAGGGAGCTAGAGGAAATACTGAATTTATTTTAGAAAATGCAACATTTTAGACCAAGAAGCCTTTTTTGCATGGCTCATGGCTGGTTAGATAAAAGTTATCATCATCATCGTCATCATCAGATTCGAGCTGTGTTGTAACTGCAGTATATCTTAGTGCTATAAGCCTATCGACATTCATCATCGTCATGCAAGCCCCGTCTAAAAAAAATCTCGACAACGTGATAGCGACAGGAACTAAATAGGATATATTTCGTGGCCGTCCTCACTCCTTCATTCGCTCCTTCTTTGCCAATCTATTTTAATCTTGAAATGCATGGTTGACTGATTAGCTAACAAGCATATCTAAAAGATTGCCAAGCATGTATATGCAGTAGCACAACTATCAAGAAACTTGAAGGAAGGCAAAGGAGGAGAAAAATTATAGCACACTGTCTTTACTATCAACTACGCCAACCAACATAAGGCATTTTTTTTCAAATTTAGAAACCTAACCTCGATACCTAAAAAAACACCAGCCTATTACACCTAAAACTCTGCTCGTTAAGGATAATGGTGATGAAATCCAAATCCTGAGAAAAAAATAGAACCTAGTTTGGTTTACAACACGAACCAATCAAATAAACAGTGATTTCTTTTTTCTAAGGTTTCGATCCTCCTCGTTGGAGTTTTTTAAGTAATAATTTTCTTAATTTTTTCCCCTTGTGGTAGTGATGATGATGATGATATGATGATGGTGGAAGGAAGGGAGTTCTTTTTTTAATTTTGCATGTTTTTTTTGAAAGCCGAATAGTGAGCCCCACTCTCAGGAACCATTTTGACGGAAAAGGAATTAATCATCATCAGCATCATTTTGCACGGTTTTTTGGTTACGAAGAAGTGGAGGGTTGATGAATGGGGATAGAGATTTCCTTAGGAATATGGAAATACACGCATTAAGAAAATTGAAATTAGGTGCATCCTTTCGTAACAAGTTTTTTTTCTAGTCCACTACCAACTACCAACCAATGTGTGAAATTGAAATTGAGAAAAGGCAGAAGGGAAACATGTGGTTTGCTCGTTGCTCGAGTATCTCCTTAGTTCGAGTATAGGAAAAGTTTAGATTTTTTATGGTCTCTCCAATGATAGTATTTTCGAAATGCTGTAAATGCTAAAAAGTAGTTGAGCTACATTGGATAATGATGATGATGATGATGAAGGAAAAGATTGGATTGGGTTGGTTCTTGCTCCACCCCCAACAACATGCAGACCTCTCTTTTGTTTTTACTGCAGAAGTAATTTGTGGATGAAGCTTTTCATAGACATGAAGGCACTGTGAGGATTCGAATAATATAGTTAAAAGCTTAGCAATTAACGGCCAAAAACATAATGACGAGGAAGCAACTTTTTTTTACAACCACCACCAATTACAATAACTGAATTTTTTTCTTTGCCAGAATTACAATATAGCATCGAATTTTGGCTCAGGAAACCTTTCCAATATTGTTTTTCCTTCATTTTTGACGCACAATTTCAGTAAAATACAGAAATGTTCAGTAGGCTTAAAGGTATACGTAAAGTGGCTGTAAAGAAGAAAAAATATCAAAAAATCTACAGAAGGAAAAATATCCCTATTTTATTCTACCAATGTGCAGCATTCTGTATGCATTCTCCCATCTTATATTTTTTTTTGATTTGCGGAAGCTTTTACCGTAATTACTACTCTCGTCTGTGTGCTGCATGTGGTAGTGATGATGATGGTGATGATGATGGAGGTTGTTGGTGTCTTCGAACAGGAGGAAGGGTAATTTCTCAAAAAGCTCCCTGTGCTCTGTGCTCCCTGACGATAGTGATGACGACGACGACGTTATAGATACGTTACTTGATGATGGGTACTTTTTCTCGTCCTTCTTTGGTAAAATCTGCAGTGGAACGACATCAACATGAACCATCATCATAATCATCGTCTTGATCAAAATTACGTGGTAGAGTTCCTATTTTCTCCTGTTGTTGCTTTTAATGTACATTAACGCATGGGATACAAGTGAAGCCAGAATATTTACATTGAAAGAGGAGGGAAAACGTGTGCAGAAGTAACCGTGATATGTGCGACGAGGATGATCGGGATGATGACGGCCTTCACCAACTCCTCCATCCATATGCAATGCAAGTAGAATGGAGAAAGAGGCCGGGGCAGACCAGACCCCCTCTCACTGCCTACTTTACTTGCGTCGCTTGATTTGGTTCATTAGAGTCTCTATTCAAGCTCGTAAATTATCAAAAATTGTTTTCGGATGGGTATTTTTTTCCCTTCTTTATTTACGTTTCCTCATCACATCAAAGCACAGAGATGTACTTTAGATGTCGGAGGGTGGAGGTGGGAGTAGAGAGTGTTAGCCCAACATTTCATTCAGATTATGGAATACCGACCGGCCTTAAAAGCTCCATCATCTACATCAACTTTGTGCCATAATCACAATCAGACATCGCATCATCATCAGCATCTCTGCAATGAGCAATGGAACCAGCAGCACCCACTTCTACTTATGTCATTTTTCGTTTGTTATGCAACCAGGTCATCAGCCATTCCTTCGCCAAACCCACTTGAGCAGTGCCAGTAACAGATCAACTTCATCAGGAAATAGTGTTGTCTAATGGTAGGCCGTTGTTCCTACCCATCCTCATCGTCAACGTCATCCTCGCCATCAAATCAGAGAGAAAATGCAGTGGAAAATGCAATAGACATTCAACCTTTATTCTACCAACTAACCAAATTTTCTTGTGCATCCTGAAAACCAATCCCAACCCTAACAAGGAGAACAGACGGATGCAATGTGCAATCCTTATATAAAATTAAGCAAATTTGATTTATTTAACTTTAGTTGGCTACGAACAAGAGGAGTGACAGATGAGACGTAGCCGAATCAAGAAATGTTATGAATGCCAACAAATGAACCGATCTGGGATTTGTTCATCAAGTAGTATACATACATGCTGCAATCATAATGAAATTATGCAATCGTATATATTTTTCATTTTCTTATTGATACTGCCAAGGTGGGTGGTAGCGGTAGTATAAAAAGGTGCGTCAGGTTTGCTTCTTTCCCTTTGAGAATTCTCAAATTTGGACAGGGACTTCATTTGATTCAAACTATTCATGATGTATGGGGCGAAAATTAAATTAATTAAGGATACAAATGTATTTTATCTTGATAACTCGATAGTTTTCATATTTTTCCGATAGTAAACTATGCGTACGCTAACTTACTTGGGGTATGATGAACGGTCATGGTTTAAAAAATATCCTATCCAACACACCACTATGTAATTTCAGAAGGGAACTAATCATCAGTTACCCTTGGGAAACCTGTCATTATCCAAGACAAAAAGAGTTTCTTTTCTTTCATAAAAACCAATCCCAAATCCAATGCGTTTACTATCCCAAAAGTGAATGAGAGTAAAAGAGGGAATCATCTTGTCAATCAACATCAACATATCAAGTTTATATTTATATTGTGTTCGATTGGTTACGCCACAATTCGAGTGAAATGAAAAAAATCGAAATAATAATTATTTCCGTTTTATCAACTTGTGAAAGAGTTTGATTTTCGAAAATTATTACTAAGTAATGATGGGCGAAATCATGGAATCTGAAGTTTGTTCATCTTTTACACAAAAATATGGTTTCGACCTATTTTTAAAAGGACATTGTTGCTCTAAGCCCTGAACCTGTTTTCTCTCATCATCCCTCGATCCTGATCATCCTTTCAGCCCTGAAATATCCAAGCAAGTGCATATATAGCCCAATGATATGAGGGAGCCACTGCCACGGAATTATTTGATTATGTCTAATTTGATTGAATTAGGTTTAAATTGGCTTAAACATACAACTTGTTCTCACATTTACATCGGCAAGGTTTACTCAACTGCAGTCCCTCTTCTGCTCAATGCTCTCTGTAACGCACAAAATGATTCCCAAACCTGACAGCTCTCTGTCTGCCCTCCCATGCCACACACACATACAGGGAAGGGGGAAATGTTTTTGAACTTGTAAAACACAACATGAATTTATTATTTTGATTCAGTTTCTTCATGAACACTTCTCGTTGATCCGCCACAGTAGTGTTTCCCTATTAGCTTGTTTCACGTCTCCATCTCGGACATTTTTTTCTATTATTGATCAGGTTCAATAAATTATTATTATTCATGACAAGGAAGAGGCAAGTTGCATATGCTTTTTTAACGGGGGAAAGTGCTCTTGAGCTGTTTGGCTTGTCAGGCCTCGTCTCACTTGCGTGTTTAACGAAGCATATAGGATATATGGGATGGAACCAGACCAGACTTTATGCCTGGAACATTTTTACTGGAATGGGGTATCTCAAGACAATGAAAAAAAAAGTTGGATGGAGATGATGATGGGTTGGATTGGAGTTTGGTTGTGTTGCGGAGGAAGACTAATGCAAAGTTAATAATGTTATATCAAGGGGAGTCAAGTTAAGTTGGGTTAAGTGCCTGTTTGATTTGATTTAACTTGACTTTATTGAATTGACTTGAATTATGGATGGGCTTTCTCTTCCCCAGTGCATCAGGCTCGTTTCGTTCGTGTCGTCCTTCACTAAAATGCATTATTTGTTACACTGTATGTGACTGTGACCAAATTCACGATCAGATCCACTCCTCTGCTCTCACAGACCCTCTTTTATTAGCAGGGAAAATAAAATTTATTATTTGTTCCAAACACACATTAGAGCCGGTAAAGTGCGGCTATTAGCTCGGCAGCTTTCTGGGTGGGAATCAAATCGAGGGAGGAGGGTTTCAAACGGGAATAAATATTTACTTTCGAAAATCTCCCGAAAATGGTGTTCCAAAGGGGAATCTAATTTTCTCCAAAACTCTATCCCAAATTGCGAAAAACGAATTAATCAATCTTTTCGTGCAATAATAGATTAATTCTAGAAATTTTTCCCAGCCTTTAATACATGAGAGTCCACACACCACCTTCTTCCAGTGAAGGGAAAAGAATTTCCTCAGCTTAAGCCGGCTTAAAGCATGTTCCATCCAAAATATTCCCAATGCAGGTGAGTCATTAATTCACCGTGAAGTTATTGATCAATATATTTCTACTTTCCCCTGCTCATTCCCTCCATCATCAACATTTTTACTGCAGTGCAGCACACTATCCCATTTTATTCTGGATTCATATCTCGATACCATAAATAAATAATGTATCAAGCTCATTTTTTTAATATAAAAGTGGCCAGTTTTTAGCACTGGCCAAGCCTATATGAAAGTACCGTGTGAATCCTCAAGGATTGGATATGCGATGGGAACTAAACGTGAGTGGTACAAGTGGTGAGTGATAGAAAATATGGCGAGAAAAAAAATGATATTCATGATGGCACCAAAATAAGAAGGAAAAGAAAATCCAGCCCATGATATAAAAGTCTCTTATGCCATATATGTACTATTATTACTATTGCCTTTTCCTAACACGACACGATAAAAAAATCTGCCTCCAGCACTTTATAAATCATCATTAATCATGGAGAGAGAGACAGCATGGGCGCACAGGAAAAAAATCTCACTCTACTCATGTCAAAGACAAGTAAAGCTGAAATCCTATCACGACTCGACTACCAAACTACGAGCATCATCATGAGCGCAAAATGATGACGATGATAATGACGACGCTATCTCGACAAAGTACCACCGTCACATTTTTAATGCTTGGCTCATTTAATACCAGTAGCAGTGAAATGGAATGAACTGCGCTCCTCTGAACTAATCTTAAGGTAGACACTAGGCACATATAGGTATATAAATAGTTTAGGTTGAACGCGACAAAACTACTAAATATATCATAGTTATCCATATCAATTACGGCGGGGTAGTAATCAAGTAGGATTAAAACAAGCCATGCTTGGCAGTAAGAAAAAACCTCCTTCAAGCCATGAGTAATTTTGCTCAGTTTTTTCTCTCTCGTCGAACATGACGTGTATTTTGTGTAACACAGATATAGCCATGTCCACTACTCCACCGATTCTCGGATTGATGAAATCTTCAATAATACCTATGCGTAGGCTTATATGCTTGTTCGGTCCGAAATGGGAGATGAGATGATCTAAAAAATGACATCCAGCTATTGAAAAATGGGAGAGAAATAAGCTGTATCAACAAAATGGATTGGTCACTCATGTCCACATTGTATAAATACATACAAGTTGGAGTTGGACTAGAAAGGTCTCATTCTTTAGGAATTTTTTTCCTGCCTCTTCTTATACTGAATGTATTTTGGTGTAAGATGGAACATTCATAATACGGCCTTCCCTGTCCACCCACCCACCACCATCAGAATACATGAGAATACGGAAAAAAGAGAAAGAATGTCAAGGAAAGTTAATGGGCATTCCAACAGTGCGTGAAATGACTACCGAAATCACCACCAGAAAAAAATCCCTCCAACGACAAGACAGACCAACCAGTGCTTACCACCGCATTAACGTTCCTTAATGATGAGAAGGATGATGATGACAAAACGAGTGTAAATACCAGAGTGAGGAATTGGAACTGGGAATGCTGTCGGTGACCGATCAGAAAACGATTTGAGCATTCTAGAAAAAAATACGGAATTTATTTACTCCGACCAGGAAAAAAAATCCACCCTTCCGCTTCCCAACCATGATGATATGATCCTCTCTTGGTCCGGTCCGATTTTTTTTTGTTCATTTCTCATTTTCATTCTCAAGTGAAAGCCACGAGTGGAGTGGACAAGTCCCATAAGCGGTTGTGCAAATGGATCATACATTGGATTTTTTGGGGGATTTTTTTCAAAATCCACTTTTCCATCCATGACCAACGGAAAACCCAGGATAATGATAACTCATCGCAATGCACACATGATGAGTATGATGATTGTCCAAAGATATTCCACTCGAACGACATTTTTTCTCTCGTCACCACCACCTCACCATCACATCATTACACTTTACAATGTCAATATTCCATCTTAGCGTTGCTCCAACTCTTCCTCAAACAACGTTTGGAAAATGAATCCAGCTCTGCTCTCCCGAGACGCAGTATACCTACTCAAGGAAAAACTCGCCTCTGGCTGACAGTCTGCGAGAATTAATGATTAATTCAAAACTATGAACTACTTTACAAACGAGAGAAAAAAATAACCCACACAACACACAACAACATCATTCATCCAATGTAAAATTCATGTCAGCCAAATCCTTTTCTTGAGCTTCTTTACTCCTCTCTCTCTCTCCATCACCAAAGATAGTAGGGAAAAAGGAGCTTACATGAGTTTTCACTATAGAAAATGTAAAAGAGAACTTGCCACCGACTACAGAACCCACACTGTAGACAACTATTAAGTACTCACTCATTTCATTTCAAGAAAAAAATATTTATGGTGGAAGCAAGCGGCATGGCACGGCAGTAGCTTCTCGTATATGGTTTATATGGCTCTTATCTGTTCATCATTCTGTATCTCACTGTGTGAGTCAGTTCACTACTGTATACATGCTTCTCGCTCCTTTTGGCAGAAAAAAAAGAAGATAATTTATCATTTTTCCTGTCAATCGGATTTTCCAGTTTCGGTTTTCGAGGATGGATGGATGATGATGAGAGATGAAATGAATGAATACATTCATGACGGTGCGGATTTCACTTTAATACTTCTTTTTTTACTTAAAGGAAGTGAGTGGAAGGTTGATGATGATCATGGGGATGTGATGGGGAATGATGATGATATGTATGAAGTGAAGATTTTGCATGATGGCTAAAAGTTCCTCTCGGCTTGCCGAAAATGGGCAGATGAACTTGCGTTTTTAAAGTAATTCGAAACTATTTTTTATGTAGGTAAAGTTATGGGTTTTAATTTGCTCGTTTTGTTTTTACCTTCAGGGAAGTTTAAGGTTTATGTTTGGATTGCTATATTTACATAAACTTGTTGCTCCCAAACAAAGGCCCATACCATATCACGAGCATTATCACAGTCATTATCACCATTTTTTTTATTCAATTTCCCTTTTATTAAAAGTTAATAGAGCTCAACAAATCGATCCGACTAAACGATCCATTCTAAAGCTAAACAAAGAGATCACTTTTTAGTTCAGAGTTTTTAACAATGAGCCTTCCCTCCATTCAACTGATTTCATGCAAAAAACAACCCTCACTATATATTACATAGTCAAAATGAAAATGCCGAATGAAATTGTTCCAAACATCCCATTCACAATCATCATCATCACCAGTCGGCATGAGTTTTTGTACATTCTTTAAATAAAAGTATTCAATCAGTTCAAGTCAGTCAATCACATTTCCAAAGCTGAAAAGAGCCCATTTAATAAAAATGGATGGATATGATGATAAAAACGGCACAAGCTGTTCCATTTTCCATAAAGTAGAGAGCTGAATGAGTTGATTTGTTAAAAAACAAATCATCAGCCCATCAATACGCACACAAGGGCTGGGTCGTTGGGTCAGTAACATTTTGTAAAGTGACCATTCAATTCATTCATTCCGCATTCCCCTTTTTTCTCTAAAGAATACATTAGACTGATTGGGTGGATTTAGCCCACATGGAAAATTGCATAACAATGACCTTTATGAATAAAAATCTAGAAAAACGCATTTTAACCAGTGAGCCATGCAGTAATGGCAAAAAAATGAAAAGCCGCCTATTGTCCAAAAACCCAGACCAGGGGAAAATATGTAGGTTGTTGGATTGGATCCGACACAGGGAAACCCTATCATTAAAAACATTTTCAGTCTTTTTATACCCATGTTAGAGGAGCATTGTTGTCGTTGATGAGATGGGTACGTGCACAAAATACATTATAGTTTTAGCCAGTTGGACTCTTCCCTATCAAGAATAATTGTTTGGGTAATCACATCATCATCCTTTTTGACTTGTTATTATTTTCATAATGCTTGTCATTTAAAAGTCCATCAAACCTTGAACAAGCTCCGTTGTCTGCATTGTTGATCTATTGTATATATATTTTACAGTCAAGAGACAGAAACAGAAAAGGATTTTTTTTATAAATTAACATCACAATCACAAACTGTCTAATATATCTGTAGGATTTACAACTTTCAACCTGAATACAACAATGAAATGCACGCACAAATTTGCCAAAATGATCTCTCCACAACAAAAGGACTTTTTTATGATGTGTTTTCTCTATTCTCATATGAATAAAAAGTGTAAAGTCAAGGTCGTCTGAAGGCTCAAGTCCAAGTTCAATGCAATATATGCCCAGCCAGTGTACTAATTGTAGGAAAGGATGATGATGATGATGATATTTACCATTGTAATTTGAAAGGAATAATAATATGGCACTCCAACAATAAAATTTATACCTCCATTGTTCATTCACTCTGAACACGCGTGTAAATCATCATACATTATGTAATATTAATACAGTTGCACACTTTTTGCAAAGGTACAGCTAATTCCTTTTCGTACTTATTTTCCCTAAATAAACAAATCCTACTTAAGGAATTCCCATTCTCACTGCCAAGGAAGTCATCACAATAAAAACGAATATTGAATGAAAAGCAGATTACTTTATAAAACGAGATGGATCCTTTCATTCATTCATATGTGGGGAATGGAATAATAATAAAACTAAATATTACCATTGTTATCATTCACTATTATCTTTATGACAAAACATGTGCACTTGCACTATGCATATGCATTGTATTATTTACTAGTTTTCACCTTCCTTCACATTACATCACAATCATAATAATACTTTCCATTCATTTTTTCTTTTATACGCTGTATAGAGAGGGCTTATGTGTTTTCATTCATAAATATCAATGGCCTAAAAAAAGAGTGTGTGCCATATCATTTGAGTTTGTATATTACGGTAAACCTGATTGTTCAATTTTCACACATCTGAGAAAAAGAGCGCTTTAAGAAACCTTTCTTCCCTTTCATATTATTGTGCTGGAGCCATTTGGCTACTGTCTGGTGTGTCATCTCCTCTTCCATTCTTTCATCAGTCATATTCCTCCATAGAGCTGAGCTTTTTAAAGAAAATATTAAAAAGCGCAACAACAACAGGGGAAAATATGAGAATAGAAAAGAACTATTTTCTCAACAAAAGTGGAAGTGCATTGGAATGGTTTATGATGATGATGGGAGTCATATCATATCATCTTTTCTTTGCATCTTCTCTTTATTTCTCCTTTCTTTTATTTTCCCTATTGTTATTGTAACAATAAGAATTGCATGGGATTTTTATTTAAAAATATAGGCTGCTGAAGATTGCCAGATTGTGCAATTTCCCGTGTTTTATTTGAGCAGAGACTGGGAAAGGGTTGCAATCTTTCTTTGATGCATAAATACAAAATACTTTTACTTAACTTTTTCCAGAATCATATCATCCCTCCATTGTCAACATAACGATACTATGCAAAAATGTAATGACATCCATTTTACAATATTTGCAAAAACAACCACACAATGTATGAGATGAACAATGCGTGCATCCGTACGCATTACGTACCTCTCATCTCATTCTTTCCCGTATGAATTGGCTTTCTGTTCCTAATAAATATATGACCAACCTAGAAAATCAGACTGACTAACTAGTAAATGATCAACATCGTCGTCATCATCATCATCGCCAAACAAAGAATCGGGAGATGAATACCTTAGCTTGTTTTTGTCCTCTTTTCATTATCATGAAGAGATGATAATAGGAAAATGGTTTCCCTTTGTTCACTTATTATTATTATATCATTGAATAAAATGTGTGTTATGTGTGTGCGAACATGGAACATGCACGCCATTATGATTACCATTGACTATTATAATCATCCTCCTCTCGCATTCGCATTTTATTGTTACAAGTTATTTTCATAGAGGAACCTGTTGTCCCCCTCTGTATGCAGTTTAGCAAGTGTGGCACATTTATTTATGTATATTTTGATTGTGATATAGCTCTATTGAAATTATTCCCTTCTGTTTGAATTGAAAGGGAAGAGAAAAGACTGATGTAGGTGAAGGTAGACTGATGACATTGAATTGTTCAGTCTTCATCATGTAATCATCATCGGTGTTTATTGTTTGTCGAGTCTATTGTTCATGACTCGTATATATTTGATCCGTTCATTGACACCTAAAGTTCCTATTTAATTGGTTTTACTGTTATTGTAATTCCCAGCTACATCTATAGCGTTTGAGATTGTGCGTAGTGGGAATAGTGGGATGCAGATTTGCAGATGTCTAGGTCAATGACTGCGGGATAG
Organism: Lepidocyrtus paradoxus; assembly: GCA_034696885.1. NCBI lineage: Eukaryota > Metazoa > Arthropoda > Collembola > Entomobryomorpha > Entomobryidae > Lepidocyrtus > Lepidocyrtus paradoxus. The sequence goes on along the minus strand of JAQGAH010000305.1, from coordinate 16,700 downwards.
TATTATGCAAATTTACTAATAAAGTCATTTAGTAACAGGTGCGTCAGGGTAGATGAAATAAATTATCGTTACCATTTGCTTTACTAAATTACGTGGGAAATAAATATATAGAATAAAATGGAGTGAGCAATACATTTTCCGTGTAATAAACCGTTTCCTTACGTAAAATAGAGATTTTTCTACTATATATGCAAGTTTTTAATTCACATGATATGGTCTTAAATAACTAACGCTTCGAATCATAGCGTTTCTTTTGCTGTCGAAGCGACCAACAATGCAAAAAAATTCATTCATGCATAGCCTACAAGCGTAATAATACCTATCGAGAAACTTTCTTTTTTTAACCATAAGCGTTTGCCTTTGTTGCATGCATTCGCTTGTATAAAACTAAGAGCTCAGCTATACCGGTTTTAGTGCAAGTAACTTGCAACAAATACTTTGTTTTTTTAGTTAGTCCTTCAAGCAAGCATCAGTGGTTTAGTGGTAAAATGCTCGCCTGCCAAGGAAGTAGTAGAACGCGGGCGACCCGGGTTCGATTCCCGGCTGATGCAGCTAATTTTTTGCTAGTTTTTATAGAATGATTAATTTTTTTTAAAAACTTTGGGGCTGATTGGATAACTTAAAAAAATTTGACTGGTTTTGATGACTAAAACTATTTTATTTAAAAATTGCACATGGTATTTAGGTCGTAATTGTAATTGTTTGTTATATGAAAATTAGTGTTAAGTTATTTAGCAAACCGATTAACATAAAGCATAATGAAGTATTATTTTGGTACACTTGTTGCTCTTGATTACAAACTTTTTTCCCCAGCCTAGGATATAACTGTCATAAACAGCTCAAAAACAACTGTCTCTGAAGAACCTCAGAATTGGCGAAAAAAATCAAAAAGTTGTATGGACATCTCGATCCATGATATCAATTTAATGTAATAAAATGACAGGGAGAATTTTCCATACCTGCATTTGAGTATATTTATCCGTTCATGCACTTGTTCTTGTTTTCATCTCATCTCAACTTTCATGTAACTTCAATTGAAAAAAAGAACTCTTCAGCTCTATTTGAATTTTTTTTTGCAATTTTCACTTACAGGTATTTCTTACCTGTTTGAATGCAAAAGATGGGAAATTTCTTCAGATCTGATTATATAGGTTGTTATAAATATGTATTTTTAACTTTAAGGACTTCCAAGTTAATTAATTTTTGTTGAATGTTTTTATTTTTTACGTGACATACTAGCCGATTTACAATTCACATCGATGTCATATTCTAGTGCATGCTTCAATCCATGTACATCTGCATTAACTATTCTCAAAATGAAAATATTATATTCAAAAGTAGTATAATGTGCGTGTGCTACCCAATTTGATACTCTGCTGTCAACCATTTTGACCTATACAACAATCTGTCGCCAGTTCATAAATAACAATACTTAGGCTTAGAAAGCTGACTAAATATGGTCGACAGCCACAACGGTTTAATCTCAATAGAAGTTCAGAATCAACTCCAATTTTATTGAATTGACTTGCTTAAAATTGCCCCTTCTGTTTTTTACATTCAAGAACAGGGATTTGCGGTTGGTGCATTTGTGCTCTTTCTTAAACCACTTTGTACTTTTCAATAGGAAGAAAACCCTGAATAGGGAGAAGGAAGTTGAAAAGACATCAAAAGCCATCATCCCATCCATTCTTAGCCCATATCATGAATGAATGCATATCAAGGAGGAAAAAAGAAGTCGAAAAATCTCTGCCATTCTTCTCGTGGACATAATAGGGCGCACATCATTCATCTGACAGAAATTATGGTAACAGAAAGGACACACGAAGAAGCACATGTTGATCATCATCATCATCATCCATATGCATAAGGGCCACCCAGTTAAAATAGGCTAGCCTTTTTGTCAATCCATTTTTGCTAAAAAGGAGCTCAAACCAGAAAGAAAGAAAGAACGCATCTTTCTTCTTCTTATTCAAAACTCTGCCCTGCACTCTGCACTTTTCGTCCTCATACAAAAGAAACCAATTTTATAGGATAATAATGCAAACATCCACACTTATAAAAATACAAAAGAGACAGCTTTTTTTAGATGAAGGGACAACCTGCTGCTGCCATCATGCATGCATAGGTACATTTGAAAAAAATGTTCCTCGTTTATATTTTTTCATGTATTTTTATCCTTCTTGCCCTCCTTTGCCCTGTCAGACACTCATATATATGGATTATATTATACAAAAAGTTTACCATTGCCAATGTCATATAATGTCGCATGCCATGCCAGTGAACTCCGCATTTTTATTCCTTTTTTTCACCCAGTCTAAATGCTGGCCATTCATCAGAATTATGTCTTGGTGAGGTGGTGGTGTGCTAGTGGATTTCCATGAATGAGGTTATTATCCATGATTATTCCCTTTTATATATACATCTTTTATACTTTCATGAATAAAAAATGGGACACGGGACATTAACTATTAAATATACATTTTATAAATAGACTCCCCACCACCACCGTCGACCATCCTATTTTTATACTTTATTGTTCATGTCCAATAGATAAGAGCCTGAAAAGTTAGGATGATATCCAAAAAGCAAAAATATACTAAATGGAATACAAAACTGCATTCCAATGCAGAAAGTTACATAAAAGTAGAATTTTATTACGCACCTTTTAGCATCCAACTTTGAAGACTTTTCCATTCTCATCCCCCATTATACTTCAACATTAGTGGGGAAAGATATTAGGACAAAGTGGTTCATGTTTTGTATATTTGTGCATTATTCATATACGCACTTGTCCTTCCCTCATTTTTTATTATATCATTCAGACACAATGTGAAAAGTCACAAGAGAAAGACCAGTTTCCACTTAAAAAGCCTTCAACAATTGCATGGCTGATGCTCTTCTTTTTATTCCAGTGGAAAAAAGGAAATGCCCTCTTTCATCCAGTTCCCATTCATTCACCCAGTCATTCATTCAATTCACTTCATTCACTGCGTTTTTATTCATTCTTTAGAATTAAGAGCTGGTAGTAATAATGATAATAATACTGTTTTATTGTTACAAAAATATCACTTACCTACACCAACTGGAAAATCCTTCTCGATGAACTGAATGGATGACCAAGACCGTCAACTCTTTTATTTTCACTTTACCCTTTATACCCCAATCATACATTGACTTGCATTCAATTCCAATTTGATAAAGTGATGGAAATCGCAATAGTTGAAGAGTTTGCTTTCCCCATTAACATAATGACACATATTCATCCATTCACTCAACAAGTCGTAAAACTTGCATAGAAATCAGTTTAAATTCCAGGACAAAAGCGGAAGCTGGTCATATTGTAAAAAAATGGATCTTTAATGGGAGGTCTGTTGATAAGCCACTTGAGTATCATTCCAATAGATGAATGGAAACCTTATATCCTTGTTGAACTTCCTCCATAGCATATTCCATTCCAATGGTAAACTGAAGCCTCATAAATAGATATAGCCATATCCATTCTGCAACTTGTCTAGAAAAGGGTTGTTTTCTATTAAAATCTGATTATGTAGATCCGTCCATAGAAATAAAAAAATTTGTTTGCGTAACGTCCATTCTTGTATGGTTTTTGGATTTAACTTTTCCCCATTCTTTAGCATTCATCCGATGATCCAATCCATTGAAATTTCAATGCTGAATAGCCACAGAGCTCTTTTATGTGATTGTTGATGATGACGATGAGGTTGATAATAAATGTGTAATGAGATGATAATGGTTTCAATTTGTCGCATGTTGTCCTAGGTCCAGGGACCTTTTATGATGAAAGAGTTGCTTTCTTTTCCCTATCGTCTACACTCATTATTCAGAGTTTTCTATTCTTCCTCTTGGTTTTTAAAAGTCTCCATTATTTGCACGCTTTCAATGGGACTTGCTCTCTGGTTGGATTATATAATGGGCGGGGTGCATTATGCAGTCGATTTCTATACGGCTGATGACATCCTCATCTTCCTTTCTTTAGAATTATGAAAGATTTGAACAATATGACTTGGGCTGATGTTCGATTGTATTAAGGATTATTATTATTGCACATTACTATGAAGTATTCTATGGCATAAAAAGCCTTTGCATATTGTCACCATCAATGGATGAGGTATCAATATATTCCCGATAGATCTTTTATCCACATAAGTACATATAGGAGCAGCACCGGTGCGGTGTTTTTTTCACAGAGAGGAGAACAAGTGGAATTGACATGTAAAAGGAGAAAAGGAGTCAATTGTCTGTGAATCACTTTCCATACCTATTTTGGCTCTTGCTAAGGCTCCTTTTAAAATCCAATGTGTGAGTGAATAGAATAGATGAAATCAACTGTGTCGCGATTGTTCCTTTTGAAAGTGAGGCTATAGAGGAGCAGCATTTTGCACTTGAAGAATGTATATCGTCATCATATCATCATCAGCAACGCCACAGATTATTATGAATTTAGAACTCATTTTTGTGCATCAAATGTGTTCATAATATGTATTGAATAGAATAATATATCTTCGTATTTCATTCTTTCTTTGGCATAGGGCACTTGAAAAACGGGAGTTTATTGTTAGCCTTGTGTAGAAATGGGAATATTGATACTTTTGTTAAGAGGTTGGGCACATGCAGTTCCGGATATCAAAGTCATTGACAATATGAACTGGATCTTGTACTCGTTTTGCGTATCATTTAAACAGACCCACTAATAAAGTTAGCTTAGGCTTATTTATCAAATCAAATGTTATCAGGAGGCAACGTCTTCATATAGATAAGGTAAAAGTTTTCAAAATTGTATATATTTCCATGTAATATTTACTTTTTTTCTTTATCTGTGCTATGTCCTCCACTCCAACTAACAAAATCAATGTAAATATTTATATAATCCACTTCAGTACACCCACACATATTTGCTATAACGTTTCTTGCAGCGTAAGATATGACATGACATATGACAGTGGCATATAAAAATAACCATTTCAACAGTGCACAATGCATTCATTCAACTCTCCTATCAAAGCATCCATACCTATCTATCCATTCTAAAAAAAGGAGCCGGCAAGAGGATGAAGATGATGCTTTTTTCACTTTTGCTTACATAACCCATTATTGAGCCGAGATGAACAAAATGAAATCAAGTTGCAATGGTTGAATAGAACTGAAATCGAAAATTCGCACAGTTATTGTTAAGGAACAATGGAGGTTCTTTCCGTATATATACTCCATCTCCCTCCCTCCCTGTCTGTCTTCCTATAGGGAACATAAACTTCAACTTGTCTGCTCGCTGCCTTAACATTGAATATTATATTTTCGTAGGTACTCCACCACTACGCGTTCCATTATGTGAGATTTTTATATAGCAAACTATAAGCCTCATCGATCTTTCCCTATTCCCTTTTTATGTAATAATAATACCTTTGAAAGAGAAGAGCTCCTCTTTTTTATGAAAACGCACATTCAACTCTAATGCATCTATATTGTATAGCTATTGTATTGTGTCCTTTTGCATTTGCAGTTTTAACAATAGAGATGTAAAATGTAGGTGGTAGACGAGCAGAGTTTTTTATACGCGTAATAATAATGTATGTTTAGGTCATTCAAAAAAAATCCTTTTCAATACCCCACATTTTTCATAGAAAGGAATGAATGAATGCAGAAAAATGCACTAGTTCTATTATTATTACTGCATTGCATTCACTCAGTCTGGTGATTTGTTGTCTGAAAGTCTGAACTTTGAATGGAGGAAATTGTGTGGTCTTTGTTGTTGTATTGAGGGAAGAAGAGAGAAAAAGAAGGAAAAAAGATTTTTTGCACAATGGAATGGTTTAGGATATTTTGTGTAGACTTTTTGGTGGCTTACTGACTCACTGACTTTTTTTTGACAATATTGATGTCATAGAAGGAACCGATGTATAGCCTTAGTGTCTTGAAATTTAAAATTCATTCTTTTAAGCTACTATCAAAACGTAGATAGTAGGGTGTTTTGTAAAGCTGTGTTAATTATTAAGCATATTTAATAGGATTGTGTTATACCTAATTGGATAAGCTAAGTACATACATTAAGCAAGTGTGAATAGACACACCTGCACTTTACTCTTTTCCAGCAGTAGATAGCTTCCTCTGGCCTTCCTTATTCCCTCAGATGGAAGACGGAAGGACGACGTTGCTATATCATTGACAGGGATAGACCCTAATAAACTGATAGCCGAGCAATAAAAAATTATATTTTCTACTTTTTTTTTGGCAAAGTGTCACGGTATGTCCTTCAATATATATTTAGGCATTTTATATATGACATCCCAGCTTCATTATCAAAGCAAGTCACAACCAAACCCAGGTAAAACATTAAAATCTTAACTTCTTTACAAAATACCCCTACTTACAACTAAACTCCAGTAGTTTTAGCTGAAAAACGCATTAAAACTGATAGAACTGAAGAAAATGGGGGATACATAGCTCCATAAAACTAAAGTTTTACAATGTTTAAAGTCCGTAAACGACCATAAGAAAACCTGCTAAAGGATCAGTTTTATGGTTCCTCTCGAGCCTCTCTTTCAATTGGTCACTTTGCTCATGTAAACCTGCGCGGTGGATAAGAAACCCTCAAGAAAACGATAAAAATGATATTATTATTGCACCTTCTCCCTCCTAAACAGATTTATTTATTTACGATTTACAGCCATCTTTATATCTTCCCATATCCTAGTACCGTGCCGCAATTTTTCCCTTCCGCATATATCCTTTCCCTCAACGTTCTCACTTTTACCCTCGACTCCTCCGCTTCATTAGCAGTAAACTTCAAATTAATATGGTAATATTTAGGGAGGAAAAATTAACGCGAAATGACGGACTGTTTACCAGGCTTGGTCCATTTTATGAGGATATTTCACTTTTACTGCGTCATCAAGGTGGCATGGCATTGTTGAATGGATGGGATGCATCCTCAAAGGGAAAAAAGTTCATATACCTGCCATAAGCGTCAAATTCTCAGGTCATGTAGTTAGAACGATTATTATTTTTAGGAAAGTGTGAGCTTCCTTCCTCCTCTTCCCCCATACCTGCTATTCGACGTTATCCCTCCAATGATGATATGAACAAATTCCCTCACCGGCAATTTCACACACTCATTTCATTATTACAGATATTACAAGCGACTGCGATAGATATCTCTCCTTGTATCTAGTGAGTAGTGACTAGGCTTCATCAAAAGCTTCTTTGCCCCTTATCATCAACTATGGTTATTTTCGTGGAATTACAACTTCAGGGTTGAAATAACACGTTTCAAGTTTTATGACAGGCTTTAACCTAATGATGCTAATTCTGACAAAAAAAAACACATACTTTATTCATGGTGTAACTACACCTTAAATATTATATTCTCCTCTTGGCATGACAGAACTGTTCTCAAGTCCTCACTTCATTTTTTCTGACAGGCTCAGAGCAGAACTCACCGTTCATCAGTAACAGCACCACCACCATTGCCACCAACCTACAAAAAAATAACAAAAAAGTAATGGCGATGCGATGGTAAACGACTTGGTAGATTCTCCGCCTTCACCTGTCTTATTTTTTTCACTCCTTTTTCTCTCTTTGTATGAATATGACCATCATTTTTCATATTTCATGAACGACAGACAGTAAGGAAGGAGGAAGCGTTGACCATCATCTATCTTGAGCTGATAATGATAAGTACATTTTTACACAGGGAAGTAAAGGGGTTCATGTATGTTTGCTGTAATAGGGAGCGAGCAAGAAAGAAGGAGTCAGTCAAGCGTTTTTCTGTAGTAAATGTAGAAAATGCCATATTTATATGATTTAAAGCTTAGTTTTTTTGACTCCCTGAAATAAAAATGTATCGTTACAGGGTGTCCCCAACTAGCCTTTTTCACGAAATCGGTGGGAAATGAAAAAGTTCACAGTAAAGTTCTACAGACCGTACAGAACTTAGCGTGATTGGTGACATAAAAATAAATTAAAATTAAAAATATAATTGTAAAGCAGTTTCTAGTAGGAAGGAATAATAATTGTTCAATCATTTCATAATGGTACTGTTCCATGCACGAGGTGACTAAAAAACTAATGGCATTGTTGGTGTATTAAGTGTTCCATTTCACGTGAAAAGTACCAGTTGGGGATCTGCTACAGTTCGCAGTTTTGGAGCTAGCGCCATTTTTTCTTCGATATTATTTCATAGGTTTGCCAGTTTTTTGTGGGTTTTCTCACTCCTACGATTTTTAATGGTTATATAGTTATATGGCTAAGTTAGTTCGATTGGAGAACTGATTTTTTTAGGAAAAAATATCGTAATAACGCGTTTTTATACAGGAAATGATGGAGATAAAATGAAATACGTGTACTTTTTATTGCTTTGGTTTGCTGTAGGCTTGCTTGAATACAAGTTGGATATTTGTCCATGAAAGTATAGCGTAATTTAGGAAAGTAAAAAGGTTTGAAATATTGGAAAGAAAGAGTTATTGGAGGAAGATGTGATATCGCCTGTGCTCTGTTGGATATGGAGCTAATAGGTCCTTTAAACCTTCGCGTCAGAGATAGTTCACACCTTTTATGACGGTTTCCTTTTTAATCTGTAAAAAATACTTATTGACTTTGGGAACTTCAGGATCCCGTAAATCAATGGATCAGCTTCTTCGTGGTTGTTTCAACCATTCAACGAAAGGAAAAGCAAATATTTGCTTGTTCAAATTACTCCTGTATAGCCTACTCATTCAACTGATACTTCATTTCCATTCCACTGATTCAACAAGGTTGGGAAATAAGACCAGATATAACTTATATGTAACATTGCAAGAAGGCCTCTATATGAAATATTTATTTTTTTATTTCACCCCCAAAATACGCTCAACACAAAAGTGATGTTCTCTTCCGTCCCGTCATTATATCAGTGCGAGTTAAATGTTACGTCAATAATTTCTCTCTACCCCTTTCCAAGCTTCGTGCACTTTACTTCGTGTGACTTTTCTCCTTTGAAATAATCAATAAAATCAAAATAACAGGCTTTACTCCACTACTGCTTACGTTTAGTACTCAACTCATTGCTTAGGTATAACTTATACAGCAATCATCATCTATGACTGATACTCACCATTATCATCATTCAATATCCTATTTTATTTCCACTGTTTTATTCCAGAGTGGAAGTTATGCGATCAAGTGAACAAGACCAACCAAGACCGACCAACAAAATGGAAAGGATTGGATTTTCCAGCTAATTTTTATGTTTGATCTATATCCTCGCTTATTTATAGATTTTTTCTTTGTTAGATTGAAGATAATGTAGCATATAGTTAGAGTGGAATTAAATGTGAGCTGTGCTAAAATTGCAGAGATAATGTCATGTTACTTCATCCATATGCATGCATGGCATGGCTCTGCATCCTCTACAGTTTCAATGCTCACTGTTCATATCCTGAAATCGAGACTGGATAATATGTTGTTGGAAGATGAGGATGAGACATATAGGAAGCAGGATGTCATGGTTGAGCAACTCGCATGGATTTTTCCGATCTTTTAACCTTTAACTTCACTCTTGGCTAATTCCGTAAGGGTTGAGTTGCTGAAATACAGGAAAAAATATCCTCTCTTCGGAAATGTCACATCAGCCAAACATGTTCTATTCTCTTATGGCTGGAAACTGCTAGTTGAACTTTTATTGATCTGATCTTCGTCTCTCTTATAAAAATCATGCAATAATCCATATCATGCCAATTCTCTTATAAGTTATATTAGGCATACCCTTTGAAGTTATGAAATGAAAAGGTTTCGTCATCGGAACAAAGTGAAAACACGTGGGACATTGATATAAAAAACACCAACATGATATTGAGCCCATATCTCATTATTTTCCCACCAAGACGCCATGAGCTCCCTCAACAAAATAAAATTCTCATGGATTATTGCTCCTTCTTCCGTCCAAAAAAACGGAAGGAAACAATAGGAGTTAAAAAATGAACATTCTTTCTCACAGTTGAAAAGGAGCCGTAAGCAAAAAAAAAAACTTCTCAATCTGAAAAAAAACTCGACAGCGTGATCAGATTTGCTTCTAATAATAATTATTTTTATAAGCTCCCACTCGATCCTTGTTTTTTACCAAAGTGCACGCCACCACACAGCAAACATTTCATTGCACGGCCACGGTCATATATCTCCTTTCTACCTCCATCCATGCATGGCTCAGTGTCACAGCGGAAAAACACTGGGCTTGGGAGTGAAGGGGAATAAATTTCATGATTAGCTAAATTGTTTTTTACTTTGGCTTATTAACGAAGCCGATGAATGTCGTGCACCACCGCAAAAAATGTAACTTTGATATTGTTATTATATAAGCCATGATGAAGTTGATATCGAAAATACCTCCATCCTCGGTCCTGCTGTAGTGAATGCCTACCAAAAGTACCAACCTGAAATCACTTTTCCGAAACAGCAACGCAGCTCGTTTTTTTGGCTCAGGTATATGAATTATGGTATTGCGTGCCATGTCATGAATTTCAGGAGGAGAGAGTTGCCTCCTGATAGAGGAATGATATTGGTGGCGGTGGCAAAGCGGAACTTCCTTTCCATAATCCGTCACGATGATGATGATGCTGATGATGATGTGATCATATAATGATGTTGATGTCGATCATCACGATGATTAACTACAACTGCAAAATGTTGCGGTGGGATAAAATCAACTTTCAAAGTCACACACACATCCATAATGTATAATATGGAGTGATCGAAGAGTGATTTAATTTGATAATCAAAAAAATTTAAATTCCCTCAGCATGGCAGGGAGAGGGAGCTGAGATATATCATGAATCATGTCATGACAGCTTTTTGCCAAAGACTGTGCTGCGCTGAACTTGACGAGGGATTTTTCTACCTGGTGGAATCCACTTCCGTGAATATGGTGAACCCCAACGATTCACAATCAGTGCGAGATTCCCGATTATCATGTTGATGTCCTCTTTCCTCCGACAAACCTAGATAGTTAATTAAACGTAAAAATGTAGAAAACTTGTAAAGCTGATGGAATGCATTTTGTTCCAAGTTCCCCATCAAAACAGTTGTTGTCCACTACCATCATCCCATTACTCAAATATAGGTAGGTACGTATTACTTCATAGCTCATGTAACTTGACATGTCTAGAATGTCGTGCATTTGTGCCATACTCGTTTGACGAGTTGAGCATGGATGCGTTTTTTTAGCGAATATATTGATACAGGACTTTGATTAGGGACAGGGGAAAAGAGAGATAAAAAACACGACACGACATGGCTGTACATTGCGTGTCCCCAGCGCAATATGTGTTTGAAGCTAGTTCATTTGCATTTTGCATCGGACTCACATGGTGTGAGCAAATAAAAGCCACTTTTACTGAGAGAGAGGCTACTTTACTCGTTTGTATCATCATATCTCTCAGTGTGACCACACCTTAACCCCAGTTCCTGTCCCAACCTGAATAAATAAGCTGTAGCTTCAGCTCGAGTACGTATTTTGGCTATAAATTTTTTAACAGTTTCTCTCACTCTGAAATGAAAGTTAACAAGGTTGGATGGACAAAGTGAGTGTATTTTTGCGTGATTTCTAAAATGCTCTACGAGAAGGGAAAAGAGCCGTGGGATAATGGTAATGTCGATTCGTGCTCAATCAATGAAAAATATCTGTACACGAATCATACATGATGATGATATATGATATGAGTTATTTTTCGGCTTCGGCTCCACTCTCAGACACACACACTCACTCTCATTTCATTTCACCCACTCTAACTCACTTCCGTTTGATGTCCTGATGATCAACAAGATTTTTTTTTATGATCCGATAATACCAAAGTGACTACTTCCTCTCGATCTTAAAAAGTTTTTCGTGTACCACCATCTCCTATCCCAAAAATATATTTTGCTACTACATCAGCACACTTTTGCTTACTCATCATTATGGGAAAAATATGAAAATATCGTAATTTACAAAAAGTGCAAATAATATTTTCCTGCTGACTTTCCCTATGAATGATAAATGGCTAATGGTCAATTTAATATAATCAGACTCCACAGCCCAGATTCCGGGAGTAATGCTAATTCACCCATTCCCATAAAACTGACTTGATTTGCTCGTCATTGTCAAATTACTCTAGGATTAGTATATCGTCATTTGCCCGTCACTCAGTCTATCAACATCAAGAGAACTCTCGGGAACAGAAAAATTTATATTTTTATCCTAAAATAATAATAATTCTGCTGCTGGTATATTGCTTTTGATACATGGTCCACCAAGCCCAGCCCGAGTGTAATGCCCAACCAGCTACCCATTCATTTAAGCTTTTGACATTAATAATTTTACATGCAGAACACAACCCCAAACGCACTTGGGGGAAGGGGCTGAGGGAATGAAAGCGTATTTTTCTGGGCTAGGCTAGACCACCGGAATAATGTGAATTGAAAGAAATCAACCCTGTGAAATAATTTATACCCTCTATTTCATTATATTCCCGTTCCCTTTTTCCTTTCTGTGCATCATTTCGACCTTTAAAATCTGTTCCTTTTTACCTTCCATATCCTCACCGAGTTCCTCCGCTCATTATTATTATTCGCTTGGTCTTTTCTCTTGGAAAAAAATATATATATTTCCCAACAACGTTTATACAATGCCGGTCCGGTAAATGCTTAGCTCATCGTTCATCATAATCATCATCACCATCCTCATCCTCATCCCCATTCCATTACACAAGCCTACATTATGCATCTCCTTTTCTGCCATCATCTTTATCCGCTCCCTCATCCCATTTTATTCTCCCGTTCTACTGCCGTGATTTTTCTATTCTATTGCGATGCAGTACAAAAATCCTTCATTATTATTGTCAAAAAAATATTGTACATAACATGAAACATGATGTAGGTTCCATCGGAGGAGCAGACGAGCCAAGCTATTTTGCCAGCTTTACCTCGTGATCATATTCATGATGATGATGATGGTCCTCATCATCCCATCGCATAAACAAATACAGAAATTACAGAGGGATGAGACCAATGGAGCAAAAACTAAAAGTGAGGCAACCAAACACTCTCTCCCAACAAGAGTCCTAAGCGCACAATTTTATTCTGTACACCTGGAACATTTTTTTTCGCTGTTTTATTGTTCCTCCAGTATCCTTTTATATCGAGTGTCGCAAGTCATATATAATCACATTTCCCATTTCAGGGGGAACAGGGGAAAATAAATGAGACTCATTGACAATAAAATATGTACCTAGCATGTGCTTATAGCTGGATAGGTAGATGTTGGGAAGAATGAAAAATGTTTTGAAAGGAAAAATAACAGTCCTTCTTTTATCCCCTTCTTATAAAATGTGCCGTGGCTAAGGCTCCTACTTATTTGGTACCGCTGCTCGGTCCATCTCTCCTTCCGTTTTCCCCCATTTGTGCATGAGATATATTTTAGCATTTATTTTCTTTCATCATTTTGCCATCTATCCCCGCTTATTATTAAGTAGTTGCGTTTATCACAAACCACCATCATGATCATCGCAGCACTACACTGTCATCATTATTTGAGTGAGTTGGTTGTAGCTCCTTTTTGAAGAAATTTCTAAACAGATTTAGATAAACTATTATGGAGATGGATGGATGGACGAAGGTAGGAACGGGTAGGAGCACGAGATACACCTTTTGTCAGAGGAAGGTATAATCATCCCCAATAATATATAGTGGTAGTTGGTAGTGGACGGAGCAAATAATAATCATAATCATAAATAGCGACACAATCCACATGAATAAGAATTCACCCCGTTTTTGGTCTTTCGGCAGTGCACAGGGCACACGAGCTGAAATAACTGTCGAATGAAAGGATGAGCAAATCTGAGGGTTTTTGTAATAAACTTTTGGGATTATGATAAATAATAATAATGCGAGCTTTTGGGAAATGGCCTGTGCGACGAGGGATTCAATGGGATAATGAAAAAAATTTGTATGGCATGTGCAAGTCCAGTTTGTTTCCAACTAGTAAATGTCACTCTTGTCATCAAGGTGGAATTTGATTTCATTTATTTATTTAGCATCATGTTTCATCATCTTATATTCTTGTAAAACCTGCACAAAATTTTTGAATCAATTTTTAAATAAATTTAACTGAGGCGTTTTGAACTTACATCAATTGAGGATCTCCATGATTTTCCAAACTTTTCTGAAACTCCTTTGCCAAATAAGCAAGAACCTAATCATGCATATAAATATGGGTCACGACGTTTATTGACCTTGAAGAGAAGAAAATGTTTTAATAAAGAAAAAGTTTCAAGGAGGTATAAGGAGATGTGACATGATCATCATCACAAGAGAAAGTGGAGGGATGAGCTGTACGCTTCGCATTGAGGATGTGTAATAACATAACAATGATGATAATAATTTTGTTACTTGAAAAGTGGGCAATCCGAGAATATTTTTTTAAATGAAAAGGATCATCATGCATTGAAAATGTCCTGGAGGAATATCATCTTCAACCTCCTCCTCCCCCTCCTCATGATAATGACACGGAATGAAGAGCCCTCAGTAAAAAACCTAGTAATATGATATATATGATCACGATCATCAAAATTCTCCTCCTGTCATATTGCAATCCGGAGAAGATATGATAAGGCTCTTAAAAAAGAGTGTAATTTTCTTCCTTTGTATTTTCAAATGAAATATTATATTATAAATACAAAAAAAAATTGTTGTTGTTCCTGAGGACTAGAAAAATAACCGTAGCTTACCTTCAGGCCACCTTTTTCATCTTCGCTTAGCTGGTTTCATTTACCTTGAAGGGCCCTCCGTTCCTTCCAGGCAATATCCTATGACATATTTTCCTTTTGGATTATTTATTCCTTGTAGTAAATGTCGATGTGGATAATATACCATCTCAAAACACTTCATCATCATCATCATCGTGTGCGAGTTAGCTGAATAAATACTTGCTCAACGAAAGATACATAAATTGCTGGAGAGGGAGAGTAAAGGATCTGGTCCAAGCAAACAAAAAAAATCTCGGAAATTTCCGAGGGTCCATAACGTCTACCGTTTCAAAAGAGGATTTCTCAACAAGAAAATCTCTTTTGTGTTCTCTCCCTCTCCATAATGATGAGAGGTTTTGGGATGAAGGTACGGAGATCTGTAAAGGTATGCATGGCTATACGGCAGAACTGGAATGGGAAGATGATACATTCGGAACTTTAGTGACTGGTATTTATATGCGGTGAAGCATAGGTGGAATGGGGGTACTTTGGACGGGTCCCTTAATGAACTAATAGACAAAAGGTGCTACTACCCTGGAACTTATAGTGAGTGCATAGGCCCTTCTCTCTTCTGATCTTGTCGGATTATATTTTGTTTGCTCAAAGAAGGGTGATTGCAATGAAGTCTTCTCATGTTCCTGCTACCGCTCCTGGTGATAGGGGTGATGACGATGATATGTCAGTACTTTACCTTAGCATTTACCTGAGCGAGGCTATATGGCTTGTATATAAATTGTATATTAACCTCCGAAAGCTGTAAAATATATTATATGACCCTTGTCTTCTCTCGCGGCAAGGGGTGCTCCCTTGGCATTTTAATCCGGCATTCAAGTGCTCTCCACGTCCATATACAATCCGGTGTATCCTCCTTCTCCCCATCAGAGAAAAAAATCCCTGCAAGAAGGGAGAGAGTAATCGGCAATGCTCATTCGAGTATGAAGCAATGACAGGAGAAAAAATCTTTTAAGCTGGCTCGTTGGATGATATAAGGGAGCGGAAAGAAAAAAGCTGTTTCTAAAAATCCAAAATTTTTAGCCAGCTCGGATAGAGAGAATTTGGAATTTGTAAATCTCCCATCATCAGTGTTTACCAATTACCGAACAAACGATTTTTTCCCGAATAATTTTTCAAATAAAAAAATACATTTTTTTAAAAAAAATCCTCCAATGTTGACAGTTAGGTTTGAAATGTTTTTTTTTACAGAATTCTTTTTTTACTCCCGAAAAAATGCACCTTTTTTACTATCGTCATACTTCACATAAAAATTGAATTACGGGCCATATAACAAATGACATCATATAGTATGCAGCCTGAGAGACCCGAAAGGTGAAATTTTGATATATGGAAGGGCAAACACGTAAATTTTCCTTTTTACTTTCGAGGTATCCATTTTCGTTTTTAGATTAGGAGCTTTGATACATTCCCTGCAACCTATGAACGCTCATCAGCTCAGCATATCATGAAATAGACCCGTCATAACATTTTTTTCTTGCTTCGATCCGCTCTTATTTTCACAATTTTTTCTCCGTTTTCAATTTGCTCCCCTCTCATGGTAGTTGGAACTCACCTTGGGAATTTCGTTCTCACGACAGACGAGTAAACACAAGCGTAAATAAATTTTTCGCTTCCACGGTCCCCGGTCCCTTGAAAATGAGCTGAAGGTACATCACCCGAACTCACAAGGGCTTTCTCTAAAACCTGAACCCAGTATGGGATGGGATGGGTCCCTTGTCCTCTCTCATTTAGAAAAAGATTGCTACCTGAGCTCCATCCAACCATTCTAAATAGTAAGGGACCATAATAACCATTTAAATCTCATATATCCACAATCACCTTTTCCACCCGAGAGTAATATTGTTGGGGATGATAGAAAGGCTAACCGCCAGTTACTCGTCCCAGTTGAAATGATGAAAGATGGGTGATGGGCTTATA